>CAJQZJ010000284.1:128479-163581 GCA_907164525.1 Lophiomys imhausi
CTCTCTCTCTCTCTCTCTCTCTCTCTCTCTCTCTCTCTCTCTCTGTCCTGCTCCCTTAAGTAGCTTCCCTTTCTTCTCTGTTCTTGTAAGATTTAGGCATGTCCTATTCTGTCAAATCTTTCTGATTCCTTACTTTTTGTGCCACTCATTTAGACATCACTTTCAGACATGGGTGTTTCCTTCTACAAACTAACTTTACCTTCATTGTTTTGGATTAAAGGTGTGTGCTAAGGGTGTGCCTGTATTCCAGCCACGTCACATAGACCTAGGTCTTCAGATATGATCCCTTGCCACAGTGTCCATGTTTCTGGATTAAAATTCTTCTACAAAATGCATTATAAATTTGAGAATAGGTGGCAATGTCCTTTGAAGGTCATTCTTTTGGATTCTTTAAATTTAAAATTTGAAGATTATAACTACTGATATTCTCTTAATTGATGTTATATTACAAGATAAAGAAATTAAGGAAAGAAAAACTCAAATATCTGTACAAACACATCCTTAACAAAATATGATAGAAACACTCATGTCAACTATAATCCTTGGCCTTATCTGGTATTTATAACTATCTTCTTCAACTTTCCAGTCTGTATTTCCCCCCATCTTCAGCAAACATCTCATCAGGTCTTAGCTCTTTTCCTGGAAGAGTGACCATAACGTCAATCAATAGGGTCTGTGCCCTTTGCCATTCTACTTGGATTAGATTGTTATAGTTTCCCATGGTGGAGAAGCAATCCATTTTCTTCTTTGCAATCTGGATACATCTTCCTAACACTGTTATGCCCGTTGGTTTAAGGTAAGAGAAGCTCAAAGTACCAGGGGGAAATCTGATCTACTGTGAGCCAAACATTAGCCAAAGCTCCATTAATCTCCTTTCCTTCATAAGCCCCTACTTTAACTGGAGAACCACAATGTTTTATGGGATTCTTCTGAAATCAGCATCAGATCAGAAACAGACCTCAGATAGTCTGATTATTTCCTTTCCCCCAGTGTACAGTTACCCTTGGAAAGAGCCATATGTCCCTCTGGAAAAGGACTGGAGAAAGGCAAACAGTAAAACTCACAGTTACATTATCAAAGTCCTTCTTCAGTATAACATGGCCGTATCCTCATTCAAGGAGTTCTGGGTCTGCAAACTGGCTCAAATCTGGAAATTTGTTCATGGGTTCAGATTCCTTTTTGCCACAATCTAATGTAGCCTATCTTCATTTGTTTGAAAATATTTCTGCATATACAGATCAAACAAAAATGCAGTAGGTTTCTTATCTATTTCATACCTAGAAAGCCCATGATTGATTAGCCAGTACCAAAGGTCAATATGAGCCGTGCCATCATAAAAATCACTTTGCCTGTGCTGACCATTATGGATCAGCCTATTATGGTCATTGCTGTATGCTGCTCATTACTGTGGAAAGAATGTCTTGTGTCTGTATGGAAGCTTCACCTGTCAATAAAAAGCTGATTGATCTATAGCTTAGGCAGGAAATAGGAGGGAGGCGTTCCAGCAGAAAGAGTAGATTCTGGGAGAAAGCAAGGCACAGGAGGATTCGCCGGGGGAAATCTGTAGAACAGACGCATGAAAGCTGAGCAGAGGTAACCAGCCATGTGGCATACAAAGATAAGAATAACAGAGTAATTAAGTTACGAGCTAGATGGAGAATGAGCCAAAGCTTATGGCTAAGGAGTTTATAAATATAATTAAGTCTCAGAGTCGTTATTTCTGGGAACAGGGGCATGGGTGAAAAACACGCAGACACAGAGAAAACACCACACAACACCTTACAATAACTATGATCACCTTGCATTTGGAGGCTCAATGCTGCCACCTTGTCCTGCTAATTTGGAGTCCACTTAAACCTATTATTTTTAATTCTTCCAATTGAACAGCAGTGTCACCAATCCAATGGTCTGACTAGGGAAAAGAGTGGCAACAAAGCTCTTCAACAAAGCTGGTGCTCCTCTCACCATTTTGTTCCTTATAGGATGAGTGAAGGATGTATATTTTGTGTTTTCCCATTATAGAGAATTAAATTTTACACAGTATAGCCACTCTAGCACTGCAGTTTCTCTGAGCCTTAAAATTCCTCCATCAATGCTAAGTCAAGGGACATGACACATATCCAACTCCAGTAGACAATTTTTTGAAAAATGCTTCAGCCAGCCATTCAAACAAACTATTGACATGTTTTTGAATTGTACAAGCTTCCATATCAAACCTAAAATCTTCACTCAGTGGACCCATATCAATAAACTCAGCCTGATCCAGTATTTCACTATTATCTCACATCTTTTTTTTCTTTTTTTTATAATAAATTATTTTTTATTTCTTCAAGTTACATCTCAGTCACAATCCCCTCCCTACTCCCCCCTCCAGTCCCACACTTCCACCCTCCTCCCCCTCAAACCCCCATCCTCTTCACTTCCTTTTTTTTTTTTTTTTTTTTTTAGTTTAAGGTATTTCTTTCCCCCCCCCCAACAGCTCTCCCTTTCAGTCCAAAAAATGGTTCTTTTTCTTATAACTATAAATACAATACAAAACAACACAAATAAATAGGCCACAATTATAAGAGTTATATGGCTTAGCATACATTCCCAATGTCCAGTCCGTATTTATTTGGCACCTGACTTTAACATTCTACTATCTATCTCCATGAGTTTAAAGATCTATATCTAACTCAGCTTTCATACTAACTTGCCTCATAATTTTAAAAATATCTTCTTAGATCCAGAACACCCTCTTGATTCCTAAACAACTCAAAATTTAACTATGAGACTCTAGCTATCTATTCTTCAAACACCTCAGACACCTGAGAGGGATAAATATATCTGATTATATAGGAAGTACAGGGCCTGCAGCAACCAAAACTAAGAAATGACATACCAATGGCTGCCTGGACAGTTCCCATTTTCGCTCCATACATTACAGCATCAATCTTCAGTCATTTGGCCCCGTTTCTCTGACAGACATTGATTGTAGAGCAGGAATTATGAAGGACTTACCTACCCTGTCTTGGCAGAGCTAGGCTGTCGACTTATCCGCTTCCAAGTTTTGTCCTTTTTGGACAGAAGTCTGTCTACAGTTGAAGCAAGTGGTTTTTCTTGCCAAGAGAAAGGCTTACCACCAATTCAACCATCTCCCACTGGAGATTCTTCAATGCTCATCTTCTACTTGGAGTAGAATAGGGGGTGCTGTCAGGAGTTGACATGTCTCGTATCTCACATCTTAAAATCCATTCCAAAAAAATATATATATATTTTTCAGAAATCTGCTTGAATAAATTACCAAATTCATTACTCTTTTTTTTGTAGTGTAGTATACATCCTCATGGACTTTCTACTTTCTCCTCCCCTCTAGGAGTCTGCTTGGGTTTAAGTCTGGTTATAGATCTAGAGGTAACTATTGGTAGGCCCTGAGAGACATCAGTTTATTGTACGCCTGGCATCTCCTTTAGGGAAAAGTCTTTGCTTCTCTATCAAACAATGAAGGATTAATTTTCCTGATCAAAGACAGAAAAGGCAATATTTCACAAGATATGATTACACCTTCTGATTAGGATGGGGAGAATATGCCCTTCATAATCTTCCCAGTCTCGATAAGGTCTGCCCTCACATCTCCATCCCAAGATACAGGATACTACTTTTTAACCAATCAATGACTTTATTTTAACACCCTCTGATGCTGGGACTTGAGTTTTTGCTGTATTCCAGCCAACCTTCAAATGAGGACTTTGGTTTGATTTTCTACAACATAAGCTCTATGACTTCCAGAGAGAAGATTCTCTTCCAGGGCACACTTAGAAAACTGTAAACTGTTTCTGTGCATCTGTATTGGACAACTTTTATCACTGAGTTCATTGTTATCCTTCACCTTATTCTGAGATGCTAGAACTTGGTTATTTTTGTCATGGAGTTCATCCTTGTGTCAATCTGTCCTGAGATGCTATGAGCAGCCAACCAACACCATGATTTTTTTCCCACAAATCATCAAAAGTTTTATATACAGAATCATCAAATCTGTTGCCTCTCAAAATTGTTGAAAATGTACTGTATCCTTAAGTTTGTAAAATAGTTCAGACCATAGGCTCTCAGTATTTTCCAAGTTCCTAGGAGAGACTACAGTAATTGGAGAACTTCAGTCACTTGATAGGGCTACACAGGAAATTTTTTCTCACAAAAAAATGAGTTTTCACACTTCAATGATTTAATTTCTACAAAGCTCCCCACAATTGTTCCCAGTCTCTTGGGTTTTACTTAATATTCAATGTAGTCAAGTTGACAACCAGGAATAGCCATTACTGTAGATGAGCATCATCTAATCATGAGTAGGCAAGCATCATCCGTTTATAAGTAGATGAACAACATCCATTCACAAAGTGCCCAAAAGGAAAAAAGAAAAAGTGGTTGAGGAAGAATTTCTCAGCTGTGCTGAGCTCAGCTTCCATTTTCTCCTATCCTTGTGGCTGAACCATGGTTTCCTTGATTCTCAGGTCTTCAGGCTTTAAAGAATAGCATACTGTAAATTTTCCTGGGCATATCATGGCACTTTCAAGCCTCCAGAATTACATAACCAGTTCAAATATGCCTGTCTATATATCTAAATATATTTATATGTACCTTTCCATGTATATCATCTGTCTTTTCATCTGATTCTCAACTATTTATCTCCTATTGGTTCTACCTCTTTGGAGAACCCTGATCAGTACAAACAATAGCAACAACTGTATCTTTGATAATGATAACGTTTCTTGGAGATTTTCTAGATCTTCTCTTCTAGGAGAAGCTGGCATTTCTTAGTTTTGGAAGTTGCAGGCCCTGCACTTCCTATATAATCAGATATATTTATCTCTCTCAGGTCTCTGAGGTGGTTGAAGAATAGATAGCTAGAGTCTCATAGTTAAATTTTGAGTTGCTTAGAAATCAAGAGGGTGTTCTGGATCTAAGAAGATATTTTTAAAATTGTGAGGAAAGTTAGTATGAAAGCTGAGTTAGATATAGGACTTTAAACCCATGGAGATGGTTAGATAGTAGAATGCTAAATTCAGGTGCCAAATACATATGGACTGGACATTGGGAAGGTATGCTAAGCCATATAACTCTTATAATTGTGGCCTATTTATTTTTGTTGTTTTGTATTGTAGTTATAGTTATAAGGAAAAGGACCATTTGTAGGACTGAAAGGGAGAGCTGTTGGGGGGAAATAGAAATACCTTAAAATAAAAATAAAAAGAAGGGAAAAGGATGGGGGATTGAGGGGGAGGAGGGTGGAAGGGTGGGATTGGAGGGGGGGTAGGGAGGAGATTGTGATTGAGATGTAACTTGAAGAAATAAAAAATAAAGTATTAAAAAAAAAAGACTTCTTAAAATCCAACGAAAATGAAGACACAACATACCCAAACCTATGGGACACAATGAAAACAGTGCTACGGGGAAAGTTCATAGCACTGAGTACCTTCAAAAAGAAAATTGTGACAGCTCATACTAGCGAATTAACAGCTAAACTGGGTGAATTGGAAAAAAAAGAAGCAAACACTCCCAAGAGGAACAGAAGGCAGGAGATCATCAAATATAGGGTTGAAATCAACAACTTAGAAACAAAAATAACTATACAAAGAATCAATGAAACCAAGAGTTGGTTCTATGAGAAAAATCAACAAAATAGAGAGACCCTTAGCCAAATTAACTAAAAGACAGAGGGAGAAAATAAATCAACAAAATCGGAAATGAAAAGAGAGAAATAACAACAGACATTGAGGAAATCCAGAGAATATTTGGATCCTACTTTGAAAATCTATACTCCACCAAATTTGAAAACTTAAGTGAAATGGACAATTTTCTTGATAGATTCCACATACTGAAGTTAAATCAAGATCAGATAAACAGATTAAACAGCCCTATACCCCCTAAGGAAATAGAAACAGTCATTAAAAATATCCCAACCGAAAAAAGCCCAGGGCCAGATGGATTTAGCACAGAATTCTACCGGACCTTCAAAGAGGAGCTAACACCAATACTCTTCAAACTCTTTCACAAAATAGAATCTGAAAGAACATGGCAAAACTCATTCTATGAGGCCACAATCACCCTGATTCCTAAACCACACAAAGACCCAAAAAAGAGAACTTCAGACCAATCTCCCTCATGAACATAGATGCAAAAAATACTTAATAGAATACTAGCAAACCGAATTCAAGAACACATCAAAACTATTATACACCATGATCAAGTAGGCTTCATCCCAGGAAGGCAGGGATGGTTCAACATACAAAAGTCTATCAATGTTATTCACCATATAAACAAAATGAAAGAAAAGAACCACATGATAATCTCGCTAGTGACAGAAAAATCATTTGACAAAATCCAACACCCCTTCATGCTAAAAGTTCTGGAGAGAACGGGCATACAAGGACCGTACCTAGAAATAATAACGGCAATAAAAAGCAGGCCAGTGGCCAACATCAAAATAAATGGAGAGAAACTTGAAGCATTTCCTCTAAATTCAGGGACAAGACAAGGATGTCCACTTACAACATGTCCCCTCAATAAAGTACTTGAAGTTCTTGCTAGAGCAATAAGACAACAAAAGGAGATCAAGGGGATAAATATCGGAAATGAAGAATTCAAATTATATCTATTTGCAGATGACATGATAGTATACATAAGAGACCCCAAAAATTCCACCAGAGAACTCTTACAGCTGATAAACACCTTCAGCAAAGTGGCTGGATACAAAATTAATTCAAAAAAATCAGAAGCACTTCTTTGTGTTACCTGGGGGTAACTCTAACCAAGCAAGTAAAGGACCTGTACAACAAGAACTTCAAGCCCTTGAAGAGAGAAATGGAAGAGGCATTTAGAAGATGGAAAGATCTCCCATGCTCATGGATAGGTAGGATGAACATAATAAAAATGGCCATCCTACCAAAAGCAATATATAGATTCAATGCAATTCCTATCAAAATACCAACACAATTCTTTATAGACTTGGAAAGAGCTATTCTCAATTTCATATGGAACAACAAAAACCCCAGAATAGCTAAATCAATCATGTACAATAAAAAAACATCTGGAGGTATCACCATCCCAGATTTCAAGCTATACTACAGAGTAATAGTTGTAAAAACAGCATGGTATTGGTATAGAAACAGACCAGTAGATCAATGGAATCGAATTGAGCATCCAGAAATAGACCCACACACTTATGGCCACCTAATTTTTGACAAAGAAGCCAAAACGGCACAATGGAAGAAGGACAGCATTTTCAACATATGGTGCTGGTCCAACTAAATGTCCATTTGTAAAAGAATGAAGTTAGACCCATACTTATTACCTTGTACAAAACTTAAGTCCAAGTGGATCAAAGACCTTAACATAAGGCTGGTCACACTAAATATACCAGAAGAAAAAGTGGAAGAAATCCTCGAACTAATTGGCACAGGCAACAACTTCCTGAAAAAAACACCAACAGCTCAGGACTTGAGATCAACAATAAATAAATGGTACCTCATGAACCTGAAAAGCTTCTGTAAGGCAAAAGACACCGTCATTTGAACAAAATGGCAGCCTACAGACTGGGAGAAAATCTTCTCCAACACCACATCTGACAGAGGGCTAATATACAAACTCTACAAAGAACTCAAGAAATTAAATGCCAAGAAACCAAATAATCCAATCACAAAATGGGAGTCGGAGCTAAATAGAGAATTCACAAAGGAGGAATCCCTAATGACCGAGAGACACTTGAAGAAATGCTCAACATCCTTAATCTTCAGAGAAATGCAACTCAAGACGACCCTGAGATTCCATCTCACACCTGTCAGAATGGCTAAGATCAAAAACTCAAATGACAGCACATGCTGGTGAGGGTGTGGAGAAAGGGGTACCCTCCTCCATTGCTGGTGGGAATGCAGGCTTGTGCAACCACTATGGAGGTCAGTCTGGCGATATCTTAGAAAACTTGGAATAGCTCTGCCCCAGGACCCAGCCATACCACTTCTGGGTATACACCCAAATGCCTCTTCACGGAAACATAAGGAAGTTTCCTCATCTATGTTTATAGCAGCCTTATTTGTAATAGCTAGAAACTGGAAACAACCCAGATGTCCCTCCACCGAAGAATGGGTTAAAAACTGTGGTACATCTACACAATGGAATATTATTCAGCTATCAGGAACAATGAAATTATGCAATTTGCACCCAAATGGATGGAACTAGAAAAGCTCATCCTAATTGTGCTAACCCAGACTCAGAAGGACGCATATGGCATCTATGCACTTATAGTAGGATTTTAGCTATATAGTAGAAGGTATCAATACTACAACTAACACACCAAAGGGAACTTGTACATAGATTTCTTCTTTTTAATTTTTAATTTTTATTTATTTTTTTATAGTTTTTAGTCTTTTTATCTATTGTCTGCTTATTGGTTTGTCTGTTTAGTAGTTCTCTCTCCTGGGCAACAAGACATTTTCACGGATGGTATTGCTTCATAGACCCCCAATGAATGAGGAGGCTTTGGCCTTCATACGACCTCTCAACTGAGATGAGGGACTGTTATATAAGGACACCCCACCCCAGAGAAATGGGATGGAAGGGTTAGGAGGTAAAGAAAAAAAATGAAATGTGATGTTTCAGCCTTTTACTACTAATTGTCATAAACTGTTTAGGATAATTAAGAAATGCAAACCAATGGTTATGCAAGCCGGTCATTCTGTTAGGTACTATGACAGCCTATTATAGTTACTTTCTAAGCTAATCAGAAACAAACCTGCTACGAGACAAGCAACATCTGCTTACCCTAATATAAGAGATAGATAGGGCCTCTTCAAAAACCTCAAGAGATCTGCAGAATATGGCACTCAAAGATGTTTTCATAACTTTAGATTTTTTTATATCAAGACATATCTAGTCCTGACAGCATCCCTATTCTCCTCCAAGTAGAAGATGAGCATCGAAGAATCTCCAGTGGGAGATGATTGAATTAGTCACAAGCCCATCTCTTGGTAGGAAAAGCCCCTTGCCCCAACTGTAGACAGAATGCTGTCCAAAAAGTACAAAACCTGGAAGCCTGTAAGTCGATAGCATAGCTCTGCCAAGACAGGGCAGGGAGGTCCTTCATAACCCCTGCTCTACAATCAATGTCTGTCAGAGAAACGGGGCCAAATGACTGAAGATCGATGCTGTAATGTATGGAGAGAAAATGGGAACTGTCCAGGCAGCCACTGGTATGTCATTTCTTAGTTTGGGAAGCAGCAGGCCCTGTACTTCCTATAAAATCAGATATATTTATCCCTCTCAGGTCTCTGAGGTGGTTGAAGAACAGATAGCTAGAGTCTCCTAATTAAATTTTGAGTTGTTTATGAGTCAAGAGAGTGTTATAGACCTAAGAAGATACTTTTAAAATTGTGTTGCAAGTTAGTATGAATGTTGAGTCAGATATAGAACTTTAAACTCATGGAGATGGTTAGATAGTAGAATGTTAAATCAGGTACCAAGTACATATGGACTGGACATTGGGAATGTAAGCTAAGCCATATAACCCTCATAACTGTGGCCTAATTACCTCTGTTGTACTGTATTGTATTTATTATTATAAGAGAAAGAGCCATTTGTTAGACTGAAAGGGAAACTTTAGGGGGAAATAAGATATACCTTAAACTTAAAAGAAAAAAAAGGAAGAGGATGGGTTGTTGATGGTGGGAGGGTGGGACTGGAGGGGGAATAGGGAAGGGACTGAGATTGAAATGTAACTTGAGGAAATAAAAAATAAAAAAAAGAAAACATCTTTGATTGCCATAATCTGCAGATCTCCTGAAGCTTTTGAAGAGGCCCTATCTATCTCTTATATTAGGATAAGCAGATGTTGCTTGTCTCTTAGCAACTTGATTTCTGATTAGCTTAGAAAATAACTATAATAGACTGTCATAGTACCTAACATAATGACAGGCTGGCATGACTATTAGTTTGCATTTCTTTTTTTTTAAGATAATTTTTTCCTTTATTTTTTATTTCTTCAAGTTACATCTCAATCGCAGTCTTCTCCCTATTCCCACTCCAGTCCCACCCTCCCACCATCAACCCCCCATCCTCTTCCCTTTTTTTTTTAAGTTTAAGGTATATCTTATTTCCCCCTACAGTTTCTCCTTTCAGTCCAACAAATGGCTCTTTCTCTTATAATAATAAATACAATACAGTACAACAGAGGTAATTAAGCCACAGTTTTGAGGGTTATATGGCTTAACGTACATTCCCAATAACCAGTCCATATGTATTTGGTACCTGACATTAACATTCTACTATCTAACCATCTCCATGAGTTTAAAGGTCTATATCTGATTCAACATTCATACTAATTGCAACACAATTTTAAAAGTATCTTCTTAGATCTATAACACTCTCTTGACTCATAAACAACTCAAAATTTAATTAAGAGACTCTAGCTATCAGTTTTCAATCACCTCAGAGACCTGAGAGGGATAAATATATCTAATTTTATAGGAAGTACAGGGTCTGCAGCTTCTCAAACTAAGAAATGACATACCAGTGGCTGCCTGGACAGTTCCCATTTTCTCTCCATACATTACAGCATCACTCTTCAGTCGTTTGGCCCCGTTTCTCTGACAGACATTGATTGTAGAGCAGGGGTTATGAAGGACTTACCTACCCTGTCTTGGCACAGCTAGGCTGTCGACTTACCTGCTTCCAGGTTTTGTCCTTTTTGGACAGCATTCTGTCTACAGTTGGGGCAAGGAGCTTTTCCTACCAAGAGATGGGCTTGTGACTAATTCAATCATCTCCCACAGGAGATTCTTCGATGCTCATCCTCTACTTGGAAGAGAATAGGGGGTGCTGTCAGGAGTTGATATGTCTTGATACAAAAATCTAAAGTTATGAAAACATCTTTGAATGCCATATTCTGCAGATCTCTTGAAGTTTTTGAAGAGGCCCTATCTATCTCTTATATTAGGGTAAGCAGATGTTGCTTGTCTCTTAGCAGGTTTATTTCTGATTAGCTTAGCAAGTAACTATAATAGGCTGTCATATTACCTAACAGAATGACCGGCTTGCATAACCATTAGTTTGCACTTCTTAATTATCCTAAACAGTTTATGACAGTTAGTAGTAAAAGGCCGAAACATCACATTTCATTTTTTTTCTTTACCTCCTAACCCTTCCATCCCATTTCTCTGGGGTGGGGTGTAGGGGTTAGATAAATTAGACTTAGAAAATATACAGGAGTTTCTGATACTGTCTCTTAATTCCGGGCCTGAAGAGCATTATCAGCATGAAGTCAGCAAAAACAGGAAAGACTTAATAGACTGAAAAACAATGTTGAAGTCAGGAAAAACAGGAAAGACTCAATAGACTTGAAGAAACAAAGTATCTGGCCTGACATTGTTTTCAGCTGCTAAGTGGGTGGAGCCCAAATTAACCTGAAACAGAGTTCCTCCTATTTAAGGACAGTGCATGGAGCCCAGAAAGAGAAGGGGCCCCTGATGCTAGAGAGCTCCAAGAGTCCTGCTGAAAAAAGGGCTCGCCATTGATGGCCAGCTCTCTCCCTGAAGCAGAAAGAAGCCGGTGAGCAAAGAAAGCCTGAGCAAGACACCAAAAGGCCAAGGACTGGACCCTGTGGCTCAGCTTTTGCCTGGAGGGGTTTGATCTGTCCGATCGGTGGCCTAGGGGAAACTGTGCCTGGCTTTAAGGACTGAGGCAGAGCAGCTGAGTTCCTGATTCAAAAGAAGTAAGTTGGCCTGCAGACGGCTGGGGTCTCCCACAGAGAAGAAAGCATGAAGCCTTATTTAAGGTGAGACTGCAATAACCAACTTACCCTGACGAACCTGCATCTGAGAGATCCAGAAAAAGGACTGCTAAGTGCGTTAAAGAATCTACAACAAAGACTGTGTTCCTGACGACTGAGGACCTGCCCCAGAGACTGTATCATTCTAAAAGGTTATGAAAGTAGTTGTTAAAATTATCAATAGGTTTAGTGGATATGTGAAAGGGGTTGTAGGAATTTATAGGATTAATAGTTAAGAAATTGTTGGTGTTTGTTATAAGTGAGTTTAGTAATAAATAAATAAGTGATAAATAATAATTTAAAAGATCGGTTACAGTGGGGTGTCCTTATATAACAGTCCCTCATCTCAGTTGACAGGTCGTATGAGAGCCAAGAGCCTCTTCATTCATTGGGGATCTACGAAGCAGTACCATCAGTGAAAAGTGTCTCGTTGCACGGGAGAGAGAACTACTAAACAAAAAAATAAATAAGCATAGAACAGATAGAAAAGACTAAAAAATAGAAAAAATATTACTAATATATAAAAAATAAATAAAAATTAAAAACAAGAAGTCTATGTCCAAGTTTCCTTTGGTGTGTTAGTTGTAATAATGATACATTCTACTATATAGCTAATATATATTCACTGTCATTCGAACAAAACGGCATCCTACAGCCTGGGAGAAAATCTTCATCAACCCCACATCTGACAGAGGGCTAATATACAAAATCTACAAAGAACTCAAGAAATTAAATGCCAAGAAACCAAATAATCCAATCAAAAAATGGGGGACAGAGCTAAATAGAGAATTCACAAAGGAGGAATCCCTAATGGCTGAGAGACACTTGAAGAAATTCTCAACATCCTTAATCATCAGAGAAATGCAACTCAAGACGACTCTGAGATTCCATCTCACACCTGGCAGAATGGCTAGGATCAAAAACTCAAATGACAGCACATGCTGGTGAGGGTGTGGAGAAAGGGGTACCCTACTCCATTGCTGGTGGGAATGCAGGCTTGTGCAACCACTATGGAGGTCAGTCTGGCGATATCTTAGAAAACTTGGAATAGCTCTGCCTCAGGACCCAGCCATACCACTTCTGAGTATACACCCAAATGCCTTTTCAAGGAATCATAAGAAAGTTTCCTCATCTATGTTTATAGCAGCCTTATTTGTAATAGCTAGAAACTGGAAACAACCCAGATATCCCTCACCCGAAGAATGGGTTAAAAGACTGTGGTACATCTACACAATGGAATATTATTCAGCTATCAGGAACAATGAAATTATGCAATTTGCAGCCAAATGGATGGAACTAGAAAAGCTCATCCTGAGTGAACTAACCCAGACTCAGAAGGACACATATGGCATCTATTCACTTATAGTAGGATTTTACCTATATAGTAGTTTGCATTTCTTAATTATCCTAAACAGTTTATGACAATTAGTAGCAAAATGCCAAAACTTCATATTTCATTTTTTTTCTTTACCCCCTAAACCTTCCATTCAATTTCTCTGGAGTGGAGTGTCCCTATATAACAGTTCCCACCTCAATTCAGAGGTTGTATGAGGGCCAAGAGCCCCCTCATACATTGGGGGTTACGAGGCAGTACCACCAGTGAAAAGTGTCTCACTGCCCGGGAGAGAGAACTAAAAAAGAAACAAACAAAAAAGCAGACAAACAGATAAAAAAGAATAAAAAATAGAAAAAAAATAAAAATAAAAATAAAAAAATAAAAAGTCTATGTCCATGTTCCCTTTGGTGTATTGGTTGTAGTATCAATATCCTCTACTATATAGCTAAAATCATACTATAAATGAATAGATGCCATATGCATCCTTCTGAGTCTGGGTTAGCTCACTCAGGATGAGCTTTTCTACTTCCATCGATTTGGCTGAAAATTGCATAATTTCATTGTTCCTGATAGCTGAATAATATTCCATTGTGTAGATGTACCACACAGTTTTTTAACCCATTCTTTGGTTGAGGGACATCTGTGTTGTATCCAGTTTCTAGCTATTACAAATAAGGCTGCTATGAACATAGATGAGGAAACATCCTTATGATTCTGTGAGGTGACATTTGGGTATATACTCAGAAGTTGTTTGGCTGGGTCCTGAGGCAAAGCTATTCCAAGTTTTCTAAGATATCGCAAGACTGACCTCCATAGTGGTTGCACAAGCCTGCGTTCCCACCAGCAATGGAGTAGGGTACCCCTTTCTCCACACCCTCACCAGCATGTGCTGTCATTTGAGTTTTTGATCCTAGCCATTCTGACAGGTGTGAGATGGAATCTCAGAGTTGTCTTGAGTTGCATTTCTCTGAAGATTAAGGATGTTGAGCATTTCTTCAAGTGTCTCTCGGTCATTAGGGATGCCTCCTTTGTGAATTCTCTATTTAGCTGTGTCCCCCATTTTTTGATTGGATTATTTTGTTTCTTGACATTTAATTTCTAGAGTTCTTTGTAGATTTTGGATATTAGCCCTCTGTCAGATGTGGGGTTGGTGAAGATTTTCTCCCAGTCTGTAGGCTGCCGTTTTGTTCAAGTGACAGTGTCTTTTGCCTTACAGAAGCTTTTCAGTTTCATGAGGTCCCAGTTATTGATTGTCGATCTCAAGTCTTGAGCTGTTGGTGTTCTGTTCAGGAAGTTGTCGCCTGTGCAAATTAGTTCGAGGGTTTCTCCCACTTTTTCTTCTAGTAGATTTAATGTGACCGGCCTTATGTTAAGGTCTTTGATCCATTTGGACTTAAGTTTTGTACAAGGTGATAAGTATGGGTCTAATTTCATTCTTTTACAAGTGGACATGCAGTTGGACCAGCTCCATTTGTTGAAGATGCTGTCCTTCTTCCATTGTGCCATTTTGGCTTCTTCATCAAAAATTAGGTGGCCATAAGTGTGTGGGTCTATTTCTGTGTCTTCAATTCAATTCCATTGATCTACTGGTCTGTTTCTATACCAAAACCATGCTCTTTTTACTACTATTGCTCTGTAGTACAGCTTGAAATCTGGGATGGTGATACCTCCAGATGTTTTTTTATTGTACAGTACTGATTTTGCTATTCTGGGGTTTTTGTTGTTCCATATGAAATTGAGACTAACTCTTTCAAGTTTATAAAGAATTGTGTTGATATTTTGATAGAAATTTCATTGAATCTATATATTGCTTTTGGTAGGAGGGTCATTTTTATTATGTTGATCCTACCTATCCATGATCATGGGAGTTAGTTTCAAATTGTAAAGGCCTCTTCCATTTCTCTCTTCAAGGGCTTGAAGTTCTTGTTGTATAGGTCCTTTACTTGCTTTGTTAGAATTACCCCCAGGTATTTTATATTGTTTGTGGCTATTATGAAGGAGGTTGTTTCCCTTATTTCTTTCTCAGCCCATTTGTTTGTTGTATAAAGAAGGGCTTCTGATTTTTTTTAATTACTTTTGTATCCAGCCACCTTGCTGAAGGTGTTTGTCAGCTGAAGAGTTCTCTGGTGGAATTTTTAGGATCGCTTATATATACTATCATATCATCTGCAAATAGGGATAATTTGAATTCTTCATTTCCAATATTTATCCCCTTGATCTCCTTTAGTTGTCTTATTGCTCTAGCAACAACTTCAAGTACTATATTGAAGAGATATGGTGAAAATGGACATCCTTGTCTTGTCCCTGAGTTTAGAGGAAATGCTTCAAGTTTCTCTCCATTTAATTTGATTTTGGCCACTGACTTACTGTATATTGCCTTTATTATTTCTAGGTATGGTCCTGTATGCCCGTTCTTTCCAGAACTTTTAGCATGAAGGGGTGTTGGATTTTGTCAACTGCTTTTCCTACATCTAGCGAGATTATCATGTGGTTTTTTTTTTTCTTTCATCTTGCTTATATGGTGAATGACGTTGATAGACTTTCGTATGTTGAACCATCCCTGCATTCCTGGGATGAAGCCTACTTGATCATGGTGTATAATACTTTTGATGTGTTCTTGAATTCGGTTTGCTAGTATTTTATTAAGTATTTTTGCATCTATGTTCATGAGGGAGATTGGTCTGAAGTTCTCTTTTTTGGGTCTTTGTGTGGTTTAGGAATCAGGGTGATTGTGGCCTCATAGAATGAGTTTGGCCATGTTCTTTCAGATTCTATTTTGTGAAAGAGTTTGAAGAGTATTGGTGTTAGCTCCTCTTTGAAGGTCTGGTAGAATTCCATGCTAAAGCCATCTGGCCCTGGGCTTTTTTGTTGGGAGGTTTTTAATGACAGTTTCTATTTCCTTTGGGGTTATAGGGCTGTTTAATCTGTTTATCTGATCTTGATTTAGCTTCGGTAGGTGGAATCTATCAAGAAAATTGTCCATTTCACTTAAGTTTTCAAATTTGGTGGAGTATAGATTTTTGAAGTAAGATCCAAATATTCTCTGGATTTCCTCAATGTCTATTGTTACCTCTCACTTTTCATTTCTTATTTTGTTGGTTTGGGTTTTTTCCTTCTGCTTTTTAGTTAATTTGGCTAAGGGTCTGTCTATTTTGTTGATTTTTCTCAAAGAACCAACTCTTGGATTCATTGATTCCTTGTATTATTCTCTTTGTTTTCTAAGTTCTTGATTTCAGCCCTAAGTTTCATGATCTCCTGCCTTCTGCTCCTCTTGGGAGTGTTTGCTCTTTTTTTTTTTCCATTTCACCCAGTTTAGCTGTTAATTCGCTAATATGAGCTGTCACAATTTTTTTTTTGAAGGCACTTAGTGCTATGAACTTTCCTCGTAGCACAGCTTTCATTGTGTCCCATAGGTTTGGGTATATTGTGTCTTCCTTTTTGTTGGATTTTAAGAAGTCTTTGATTTCCTTCTTTATTTCTTCCCTGACCCAGTGGTCATCCAGTAAAGAGTTGTTCAATTTCTATATGTGTGTGCAGATTTTCTGTTGATTATTTTGATATTGAAGTCCAGCTTTATTCCATGGTGGTCTGATAAGATATAAGGGGTTATTTCAATTTTCTTATATCTGCTGAGGCTATCTTTGTGTCCAACTATATGGTCGATTATGGAGAAGGTTCTGTGAGGTGCTGAGAAGAAGGTGTATTCTTTTGTGATCAGGTGAAACGTTCTGAAGATATCTGTTAGGTCCGTTTGGTTCATGATTTCTGTTAGACTCATTAATTCTCTGTTTGGCTTCTGTCTTGATAGTTGTGAGTGGGGTGTTGAAGTCTCCCACTACTAAAGTGTTGGGATTGATGTGCGATTTAAGTTTTGCAAACGTTTCTTTTATAAATTTGGTGCCTTTGTATTTGGGGAATAGATGTTCAATATTGATATGTCCTCTTGATGAATATTTCCTTTAATGAGTATGTAATGCCCTTCTCTGTCTTTTTTTATTAACTTCAGTTGGAAGTCTATTTTGTTTGTTATTAGTGTGGCTACTCCAGCTTGTTTCCTGGGTCCATTTGCTTTCCCCAGCCCTTTACTCTGAGATAGTGTCTACAATGGTGAGATGTGTTTCTTGTATGCAGCAAAAAGATGGGTCTTGTTTCCGGATCCAGTCTGTAAGTCTGTGTCTTTTTATTGGCGAGTTGAGTCCATTGATGTTGATGGATATTAATGACCAGGGGTTGTTATTTCCCATTATTTTGGTATAGCTGGTTGTCTTGTGTTTCTTTTTGTTTAGTTGCTGTGGAGGGTTCTATTTCCTCTGTTTTCTTGGGTGTAGTTATCTTCTCTGGGATGGAATTTTCCTTCTAGGATCTTCCGTAGGGCTGGGTTTGTGAGGAGATAGTGTTTGAATTTGATTTTGTCATGGAATATATTGTTTTCTCATTCTATATTGATAGAGAGCTTTGCTGGGTATAGTAGTCTGGCTGGGCACCTATGTTCTCTCAGGGCTTGTAGGACATCTTTCCAGGCCCTTCTAGCTTTTAAAGTTTCTGAGGAGAAGTCAGGTGTAATTCTGGTGGGTCTGCCATTGTATGTGACTTGGCCTTTTTCTCTTACAGCTTTTAATATCCTTTCTTTGTTCTCTATATTTGGAGTTTCAATTATTATGTGGCGAGAGGAGTTACTTTTCTGATCTAATCTGTTTGGTGTTCTGTACACCTCTTGGATTTTTATTGGCATCTCTTTCTTTATGTTTGGGAAGTTTTCTTCTATGATTTTGTTGAAGATATTTCCTGGACCTTGGAGCCGGGCGTCTTCTCTTTCCTCTATGCCTATAATTCTCAGGTTCCGTCTTTTCATTGTGTCCTTGATGTCTTGGATGTTATCAGTAAGGACTTTTTTAGCTTTCTCATTTTCTTTGGATCTTGTACTGATTTCTTCCATGGAATCATCCATGCCTGAGATTCTGTCTTCCTTCTCTTGTATCCTATTTTTGATACTCATGTCTGTAGTTCCTGTTCTCTTCCCTTGATTCTCCATTTCCACTCTTAATTCTGACTGTGTTTTCTTTATTGCTTCCATTTCCAGTTTCTTGGCTTGAAAGATTTTATTTGTTTTGTATATTTCCTGCTCCAATTTGCTTCTCTTTGCCTGGAAATCTTTCATCTCTTTTAAATCTTTCATTGCCGTGTCTCTTTCCTGTTCAATTTGGGCCACTTTGGCTTGGAGCTCTCTAATGGTATTATCCATTGCTTTCACTTGTAAAAAGGTGGACTCCTTGAATTCCTTCATAGATTGAAATTATTCTTGAAAGGACTCTATCACTTTCCACACTATAGAGTTGTTGTTTTCATGTGTTTCAGCTGTGGTGAAGTGGTCAGGGCTTGCTGTACTAGCATCACTGCATTTTGTTGGGGTCATAATTCCCTGGCTTTTATTGATTCTGCTTTTTTGCTCTCCTTTTGCCATTTAGTTGTTCTTTCCTGTTTGTTTCTGTTGTCTTCTGGGCTTTGATCCAAAGGGGGCGCTTTGGTGTAGCAGTCGTGTTGCTTGGTGATGTCACTTTCCATTGGCTGGATGGGGCCTTGTTTGGAGGTTCTCAGTGTGCCTCTGAGAGCTTACCCCTTCCTGTTTTGTACCAACTGGGGACTCAGGTGAGGGGCTGTGATGGTGATGTGTTCCTGTTGGTTCCTGTGATCCAACTGGTCTTCTTATAGATGACATTTCAGGTTGGCAGGCCTCAGGCTGTTGGGTAGGGTTATAGCTCCCCTGCAGCTTATGTGTCAGACCATGTTTGTGGTCCTCCCCAGCTGCTCACAGGGGGTTCTCAGGGTCAGTGTGCATCTAATAGCCAGAACCACTGTGTGCTGGTGCAGCCTATTCTCAGGCAAAAAGGAGTGGCCCGGGATTGTTTCATTGCTCACAAGTCAGAGCTCTCTATGTTGCACACTGAATTTTCAGCCTGCAGCAGCTCTGGTGGTGTGATCCTGTGTGTCCAGGCACAGATTCTGTTGACTCTGGAGGTACCAAGTTTGGGCTTTGAGACCACCCATTGGAGTCTTGAAAGGACCCGACTCCACGCCATTAAGGTGAGTCACTCAGCAGTGTCTCCCAGGTCGAAACCTCACTGATCCAGGGGTGGAGCTATATATGCTTAAACTCTGGTTTCCTGCTGGAAGGGCCAGCACTAGCAAAAGCATTTAATAAAAATAACCCCACAATTTGCCCAGGGCTTGGACCCTGTGGAGGACAAATCCGCTTTCCAAACCTGCTGCCTTTTCTGCCACTCTCACAGCTCCACCTATGTGTGTATGAGGTTGGCTTTGGATACTGGCAAATGGGGCCACTGTCTTCCAAGTTCCAGTACACAGCAGTCGAGCTGCTGTGTAACCTCTTGCCGGAAGAGTATCCTGCTGCTCAGTCCAGCTACAGAGTTTTTTTTTCCAATGACTGTAAGTCCAATAGAGGGGCCTGTATGTGTGTCCAACACCCCTTTGAGGGAGTATAAATATGCCTGCGCTTTCCAAAATGTAGCTGTGGACCTGTTGACCACTGGGCTGATGTGTTGTGGAACCGTCAGCCGCTGTGTGCCCCACTGCTATGGCGTGCTGCTAAGAGTGTATGGCACTCCCACCGGTCCACAACCTTTCGCTAAATAGCTGGAACACCTGTGTGGGATCTGGGAGCCCGGTGAGTTGGTGAGTAACCCTGTGTGGGGTTCAAATCTGCCTGGGTATTAGAGTGCATCTTACCTGGCATCTCTCCTCGTGGGGGGTTCCCAATTCCCAGATTCAGTGGCTTCCGTGCGTGTCTGAGAAGAGGGGAGGAGAGTCCTGCCCAGGGACTTTTAGTGGTCCCTGGGTAGCTGGGTGAAACCCAGTGGGGATTGATTCACTCAGATTATTGCACAGCATCTCATAACTCTGTGGCTTAATGGCTGTTTTCCCCAAGTTCAAAATGCGTCTGCGTGGGCCGCCACCATCTTGGATCCCCCTATTGACCACTTTTAAAAATTTGGATGATTATTTATTTTGTTCTATTAAGTGTTGCAACAAATGTACTTAGAGCCTTATTTTGTAGACATGACTCCTTGAAATAGTACCTTTAAACCCATGTGATTCTCAGGGACCAAGAACTTCAGATCCATATTACATACTATGAAACCAAAAATCCAAACCAAAAGAGAACAACTTTTCATCAGATTCTTTCTCTCTACCCCAAGACTTGCTGTCCTTTTAGCTCTCTCTTTCTTTGTATTCATTGGTGCTTGCCTTGATCAGTTCCAAAGTCTTCTTCCAAATCTCATGCACTCACCATCCATGTTGCATCCCTGATTCATTATTTACTGACTGTCTTCAAAATACTATTTCAGTTATCATTCACTTTAGCCTTCTGCACTCATAGCTTCCTTTTTGCACTTCTGTACTTCCCTTCCTTGTTTTCATCAGCATTCCCAGCTCTACATCTTAATTTTCTGTTTTTGTTAAATTTATTTATTTCTTACTTCAAGTTACATCTTCATCACAGTGCCCTCTTTCCACCCCTCCCAGTCCTGCCCTCCCACCCTCTTCCCCCTATCCCTTCCATCCCACTCCTCTGGAGTGGAATGTCCCTACATAACAGTCCCCCACCCCAGTTCAGCAGTCATATGAGGTCCAAGAGCCTCCTCATACACTGGGGGCCTACAGGGCAGCACCACTAGGGCAAAGTGTCTCATCAACAGGAAAAAAGTCCATGTTCATGTTCCCTTTGGTGCATTGGTTGTGGTATAGATATCATGTACTGTATGGCTAAAATCCGAGTACAAGTGAATAGATGCCATGTGCATCCTTCTGAGTCTGGGTTAGCTCACTCAGGATGAGCTTTTCTAGTTCCATCCATTTGGCTGCACATTGCATGATTTCGTTGTTTCTGATGGCTGACTAGTATTCCATAGTGTAGATGTACCACAGTTTTTTAATCCATTCTTTGGTTGAGGGACATCTGGGTTGTTTTCAGTTTCTAGCTATTACAAATAAGGCTGCTATGAACATAGATGAGGAAACTTCCTTGTGATTCAGTGAGGAATCATTTGGATGTATTACAGAGCAATAGTAATAAAAACAGCATGGTACTGGTATAGAAACAGACCAGTGGATCAATGGAATCAAATTGAAGACCCAGAAATGAACCCACACACCTATGGTCACTTAATTTTTTATAAAGAAGCCAAAACGGCACAATGGAAAAAGGACACCATCTTCAACAAATGGTGCTGGTCCAACTGGATGTCCACATGTAAAAGAATGAAATTAGACTCATACTTATCATCTTGTACAAAACTTAAGTCCAAGTGGATCAAAGACCTTAACATAAGCCTGGTCACACTAAATCTACTAGAAGAGAAAGTGGGAAAACCCCTCGAACTCATTGGCACAGGTGACAACTTCCGGAACAGAACACCAACAGCTCAGGACCTGAGATCAACAATCAATAAATGGGACCTCATGAAATTGAAAAGCTTCTGTAAGGCAAAAGACACTGTCACTCAAACAAAATGGCTGCCTGAAGATTGGGAAAAAATCTTCACCAACCCCACATCTGACAGAGGGCTAATATCCAAAATTTACAAAGAACTCAAGAAATTAAATGCCAAGAAACCAAATAATCCAATCAAAAAATGGGGAATAGAACTAAACAGAGAATTCACAAAGTAGGAATTCCTAATGGCTGAGAGACACTTGAAGAAATGCTCAGCATCTATAATCATCAGAGAAATGCAACTCAAGAGGACTCTGAGATTCTATCTCACACCTGTCAGAATGGCTAAGATCAAAAGTTCATGACAGCACATGTAGGTGAGGGTGTGGAGAAAGGGGAACCCTACTCCATTGCTGGTGGGAGTGCAGGCTTGTGCAACCACTATGGAAATCAGTCTGGAGATATCTTAGAAAACTTGGAATAGCTCTGCCTTGGGACCCAGCCATACCTCTTCTGGATATACATCTTAATTTTCTAATTGCAAACCATCCTCCTCATTCAGTGTTCCCCTCATCTACTTACATCTGTAGCTTGTCATTTCACCTTCAGCTTTGCCTTTTGTCCTTTAAGGCAAGCCAAACTTTCTACATCTCCACAGTGTAAGCTCCAGCATGCCTAGAAAGTAGTAAATGACCCTAAGGCTCCATATTTACTGAAGAGGCACAATTGTTCCAGGTGAGGTGAGACACACCAGGAGTTCAACACATGCATATGTATTGAAATAGCACATTGAACATTAATGTATATAACTAATTCATGTTCATCAAAATATAGAATTCAAACAACATAAAATTTACCATTTTAAAACTATAAAATGTAGTAGTCTATAGTAGTGTAGTCATTACATTTTTTGAAATATCGCCAAAATGTTTTCATCAGAAAAAAAGAAAACATATACTTTTCATCATTCAGTTTCCATGCCTCAACTTTTCCCCTGGAAAACACTGGAATATATTCTACAGTTATCTATTAATAACATTATATGTATGTACAAGAAATCATCTATATATGATCCTTGATGGCTATCTTTTTTCATTTAGAATAAAGCTTTCAAGATGAATCTATGTGTATTCTTTTTAAGGCTGAATAATATTCAATTTTATAGTGCATTTGTTTACCCATTTTACAGATAATGACCATGTTGACTGTTTCTACATTTTTGCTGTTGTAATAATGGTATTATGAACTGTCATGTGTAAATTTTAGGTGAATTTATTATGTTTTCAATTCTCTTTTATATATTCAGGAGTAGGATTATTATTGAGACACATTGTGATTATATAGTTAATGCTTGAGGAACTGTCAAATCACTTTGTAGCATCACCAGCTTACATAACCATCAGCAATGCGGGAAATCTGATTTTTCTGTGTTACCACTAAGCCATATAATTATTTGACATTTTTATTCTAACTATCCTAGTAAGAAGTATCATATCATTATGGTTGCTCTTCACAGCTCCTAGTTCTAAAGGTAGCTAGTATTTTTTTCATGAGTACATTTTCCATTTATGTATAATACTTGAAATGTCTTTTCAAATCTTTTGCCCATTTTTAATGTTCATAGGTTTTGTGGTTCTTGTAATTTGACTCTCTCACTGAGTTGCATGCCCAGCACAATGTCTTATTTCTTTGTCAATTTTTACTTGAGCTATTTGACTCTTTTGTGGTTGAGTCCTAAACACTAGACCCTTATCAACTATATAATTGATAAACTTGCTTCTTAAGTTTGTAACTAGATGCTTACTCTTGCTTGTTTCCACTGTATTTGGCTTCCTGAAAGGCTTTTAATCTTTTAGTTTTTTATTAACATAAATTGAATGTGATATAGTTCATTATGACATTTTTATACATATATAATGTATTTTAATTATCTTCATCTCTATGAACCTTGCTTATTCCTTTCTAATTCCTTTTCCCCTTTCACCAGACTCCCTTCAGTTGTTATGTTTCTTCTTTCAGTGTCTTGTTTTGTAGCTTCCTGAGTTAAATGAGGGTCACATGCAGGAACATGAGAGGTCATTTACAGGAGCCTATGCCACTAACAAAAATGTTTCCACCTCCTCCATTATATATGGATGGCATTTACATTCTCAGGCAATGACAGATCTGTGTGATCCCTTCACCACTCCATGACAGGATGTTAATAGGACCACTCTGCGATGATAATCACTGGCACTGAGAGTGTAAGAGTGTGACAGGCATGTCACACCCAAAAGAAGGTATCTCACTGTACTCCATCCCTTCTGTCATTTTACTGTTTTCCCTATGTCTATATTTGTGACAGAAATTATGATAGCAGCTATGATAGAAACTACGACAAAACTCATGTGCTCAACTTTCTCCAGGGTTGTCACTGCATGTTATAACATCTGTTTCCTTGGTCAGTGATTTTTCTGAATGAATTCTATAAAAAGTTCCATTCCTTGTTTGTGTCTGATTGTTGGAGCCTCTTCTTGCCATGGTGATCAGCTAAGGATTCTCTCACATTCCTAAGATCATTTCTCTTACATTTCTAAAATCAAAAAGTCTTCCAGCCTCTGTTTATGCATATTCTTGGCCATAATTTCAACATCTAGCCAGGCACTTCCCTATGCTGTAGCATGCCCTTCCACTTCCTTGCATAATCCAGCTTCTGCAGATTGCACGATATGGAGTCTTCTGGAGTACCCTTCAAGAACACCACAGTCCTAGGTATTTTTTCCAAGATTTAGTGATAGCCAGTTGTCCTCTCTCCTACTTTTAGAGTGCTTCTAGGTAGTTTCATTCACTTTCAATGCTTCATTTTTTTTCTTTTTATTAAATACTCAGAACAGTAAAATCTAAATCATGAGATAAATAAGCATAGTTAGAAGGATTTTTATGACAATGAAATTACTCTCTTTGATACAGTAGAGCCAGATACACTATATAGTTGTCTAAACCCACAAAACACACAAGACCAAAGGTGAATTCAATGAAATCAATAGACTTGACTGATAAATATCCTTAAATTAGACTCATAAATGATTACAAGTGTAACAATTTTTCTCTTACGGTGATACCGACAACAGGGAGGCCACACATGTAAGGACCAGAGATGTAGGGAAGTCTCTTTACTTATGTGAATCTAAATTAGGTTAAATTAAATGCCTCAATCACCTTCTTCCTCAACAAGCATCTTTTCTTTATGTTCTCCAGAGGGAATACTCCAACCATTCACCACAGGTCTCAGCAAGAAAGATAGGAGCCCTTTCAGTTCATATCACAGTTCTCATTATTAACACTATTAACCAATGATGTTGATAGAAAGGGTTTGTCTTTTAATAATATGTTACTATTGTTGTTGGTGGTGGTGGTATTTGTATGGATGTTTCACCAGCACAAATGCCTATGTTACATGCCTGGTATCTGCAGAGGCTTGGATCCCCTGAAACTGGAGTTGTGGAACATGGCTGTGAGTTCTGCGAAACAAATCCAGGTCCTCTGGAAAAACAACTAGTGCTCTTAACCACAGAGATATCTATCTCCCCAGCCCCCAGGAGGGTTATTAATGAAATTTCTCCTACTGCCTGAGGAGATGCTTTCATGCATTGACTGTCTACTTCAGTTTCTAAAACACTGGAACTTCCCTGTCCAGCCCAGGAAGGAACTTTGGAGAAGCATTCAAAAGCAGCAAGTTCTTTCACTGGAGCCAAATAGGAGGAAAATAAACTATAGTCATATTGAAGATACTTCAAATGCTGCCTGGGTACAGAAGAGTGGTTATGGGATTCAGAATAGAGGCCTCTCTTTAGAGAGAAAAAGCCTTGTTACTTTTCTCATGGAGAAAATAACTCACTTCTCTGAAAGAACTTCTTGGTCAAGCTTGGACACTGGGACACAGGCTAAAGATGACAATGATATCCGATAATGACCATGCAACTCAGCTGCCTGTCAAGGGGGTATCATGGAAAGCAAAGCTCTCTTGAAAAATCCCATACAAACAAAAGAAATGGAATATACCAAGGTTATGTTAGTGACTCTCAAAGAAGCATTGCATACTGACATGGTATTCCTTTGAAACCCTGATTCTCTGTCCATTTTCATGTTTCATGTGATCTTAACTGTGTTGTTTAAAATGAAAAAAAATCATAGGCCTTTTTTCATTTTAAATGAACTGTTACATAAGACATTGATTTTTTTTAAAAGTAATTCTGAAAATTCTCTAGCTACCTAGGTGACCAGAAAATCCAGGACTTGATTTAGATGGGTTTGTGAATTAACTCTAATAATTCTAATATTACACAGCCAAATAATTGAATAACACTCACTGATATCCATTTGCTACATTTGTTTCACTTTTAAGAATCATGTTTTAAATTATGATTTTACAATCTTCTCTTCATTTTGACTTACTTAAAAACAGTAACACTCTCCCCACACCCCAAAAAAGTTTAAGTGACCTCTTAGTAAACTAATTGACAAAATGACAAGAAAATATGAACAAAATACTAGGAATTGAATATGATTTTGTCAAAAATCCACTTTAGTGTTCCATTACCTTTAGTAATCATCCCAATGTAAACAGGCTTTCCTGAAACATCTATTCCAATTTCACAGTAGAAAATAAAGAAATATAAACCCCACATAATGATTGATTAGGAACATCAAAGATATTTTCCCTTTTATCTATATGACCCAAACTGCCAGGTTCAAAAATGGACTAGAAAAGACAGAGGTAAAGAAAAAACCAAATTCACTGGGAGCCTAAAGTTTATTTTACCATGTTTATGCTCTTCTTCCCTTTCAACCCACCATATTAATGTAGTTTTAGGCCAAAAGCTGTGACTTCAGTATCACCAAAGACTTGTCTACAAGTCTCAATTCACCAATTAAAGAAAAAAAAGTAACAGTAAAAAGCAAGGGAAAGGCAGTTTAGTATATGCAGCAAATCAGAAAGATCAAATAGAGGCATCTAGTGACCCCCAAAAGTGTCTTTGGCTGTTGAAATGAGATTTGGTCTTAAATAGAGGAAGAATTGTGGCAAGGTGCAAGAAATATATAATAAGTAGATTTGGTCAAGGTGTGGTCTGCTTGAGCACTATCTCATAGTCCTGCACATCAGTTCTAAGTGGATAACGCTGTCATCTTCGAGGGGAGAAGTCCAGTTCCCACAACATGATCACCCTGCTCCAGGGTGCATTGCAGATAATTGCTCTCATTTTGAGAGTAATCTATTGGCTCACCAATGTTTCGGTGTAGTTGTGGCTCCTTTGGTAAAGGTATTTAGCCATCAGTCCTATTACTCCTGGAATCCAAGGAGACTGAAGAAGAGAGTGACTTAAGAGAAAACATTGAGGGCTTTGTAGATGGATAACTGGCCAAAGACACTTATCAAACGTACCTGGTGACCTAAATGTGATACCTGAAGCACACAGAGGGTGAGGAGTACCACATCCTGAAATTATCCTCTGACCTGCATGACTGCTGTGGAATGCATGCACTAGTACTGACATACATATAACACACACACATGAATTGTAACAACAATAATAATACAAACTTAAAAGGTGAAAGTTTTAAGTAAAAATAAAGCCACAGAGAGAGTTGGGTCAGTGATAATTTCTTTTTTTCTTTAGCCTTGCCTGACTCACTTAAATGAAGAAAGAAAACTAAGTTAGGAGGAAATACTTCTCTCAGAATCGAAGAAAAGTTCTCGGAAACAGACTTGAATAGATGACCAGATCTGTTCTCTTATCAATGGAACACTCTTGCTGTGTGGGTACAGAAAGACTTCCTAGGGTTTTCCAATGGGAATTTTTGTTTTAAAAAAAGAACAAAACTATATTACTTTCCTGGGCTATCTATAACAAACTATGACATGTTTATGGGCTTAAAACACAAAACAGCTGTTGAAGTCACAAATCCAAAATCAAGGTGTCTGTAGATCTATGCTCCCGCTGGGGACTAGGGAAAAGTTCATCTTTGCCCACCCAGCTTCGTTCCTGCTTCTGGAGTGGGTAGCACTCATTTCTCGGCTTGTCTTCTAATCCATCTCATCTTCTATGCTTGACATGATTCTGCATTTTTCCCTCTTTCTCATAAAGACACTTATAACTAGAGCTAGGTTCCCCATTATAACCCATGATATTTCTCCATCTCAACATTCCTAACTTGATCATATCTCCAGAGGAAGCTTCTTGCCATAGAATATTACAAGTTCCAAAAATTTGAACATTTTATCTTTAGTAGGTTACACCATGCATCCAACCACACAAACCAATGAATGTGTTCATACCAGTGCCTATAAGCATTTACATGGCTTTGAAACAACCTAGTCTAGTGGTTGGATGACTTACCCATTCGTTCATGCCACTCAAAACCAGCCAGTGTTTACTCTGAGCCTGATGTTATATGTCTGCAGAGAGCTTTGAGACAGAAAACATGGACCCAGTTATTGGGATATGACTCTAAAGTCATGTTCACAACCATGTCCATCATAAAAGAAAGATCAGTGATGGCAAGTATGTTTGTAAAAGAGAAAGAGAGAAATGTGACATAGTCTCACAAACACACATGGTTTGGGGTTGCATTTTTAGAGATGTTCAGTGAAGAGCTTAAAGTAAGTACCAAGTACCAAGCAAGCTAGGTAGACAGAAGACCCTAAGTGAGGTCCAAAGAACATTCACTAACCTCATTGTGGTCTCCAAGGGAAGTACCAGGTATCAAGTAGGCTTGGGACTCATGAGTTTGAATAACCGGCTGTTTCCCCAGAACAGGAACTACCTAGCACCTGGCCACATGGGTAAGATGAGGGTCAGTGACCCAATATAGATGAGTCTGGTAACAGTATTGGAGCTGGACTTTGCATTGGTTTGTAGTTAAAAGGCACACTCCAGGTGTACATTCATCCCAATAGCCTAGAGTCAATACAAAAAACTAGCAGTCAAGCCAAGAAGGTCTGGGAATATTGTATCATCTGCTTGTCCAGTGGAATGTCTGTCCAGCATGGGTCTGTGAGAGACTTACAGCATCATTTCACAGACACCACAAATATGGTGAAATACAACCTAAACTTTTAAGAAAACTGCAGATACTTTAACCTTTACTTCTGTGCAAATTTTAAATCTAGATGTAGAGAACACACATAGCCAGCAGCTGTAGTGAAGCTACTCACATACCCATAGTTTTCTGAAGTGTACGGCTACAACATGTGTAAGGAAGCAGCCCGAGAACCCACCATCACACTATCTGCTTCTGTTCAGGGAGCTTTTACTCCACAAAAGTTGTTGGTCACCAAAGCCACCATCTAAGTTCTAATATACAAATTACTGGAAGACATAAGTCCCTAAAATAATGACATTATATTTTGTTTGTTTGGGCCTTTTAATTAATTTTTGGTTTGGAGTACAAAGTGAGCAGTCTTAGAGCACCTTGGATGCCAGAGCTCTTTGGATCTCACTTGCTGGGTTTTAATCAATTTGGCAAAGTGACAATGTGGGAGGCTCATCATTACCTTCCCCCTCCTCCTTCTCTTCAATTTGTCTTTTTTGTTTGTTTTTGTATCTTTCAGATGGTAACATAACTCAAAATAGGAATCCTAATCTGAGGAAAAAAGTAATGTCAAGGAGTTTTTTTTTTTTTAACATCACATGAATTGTGTGGTATGAAATTTCTCATAAATGGCATGATGTGAAAGCTGACATATGTGAACTTTAGAAAAGCCAGCCTGAAAAGGCCCCCACCTACACAGCTCAGTGTGTGGGTTCTAAGAAGGGCAGATGTTATGTGTGGCTTTTCTCCTCTTTGACAGAAATAGAAAGATATTCTTCATTGCAGTCAAAGAAATGTCAACTCTTGTATTCTGGGAAAAAAAAACAGTTACAGCAAGACTGAGGAGCACTTATCCACTTTCTCAAGAACCAGCCTTCCACCAAGCTAAGTTTCACCCACTTCCCTATATTCTTACATTGTGACACAAAGAACATTAGCAGTAAGAAGGTTTCAGCACCTCTAGCATAGTCCTAGTTCTTTATATGAGAGGAGATTACTAAATCATAGAAAATGATATAAACTTGGACCATGTCATGGAGCTGAAGCTGAAGATGTTTTTAAAAAAGAAAACTTAACAAATAGCAGTTAGTCTGCTTCTATACAGACTCAAAGTAACCCCAATAAGTAAAGAATATTTTATTTTCTACTTTTTCTTTGATCTATAGCTCTTAATTCAGCATACAACAAACATAAGTCATTTATTTATACTAAAATGTTATCTTTTTATAGAATGCATGCTTGTAATCAGAAAAACATTCAATATAACTCAATTCTTCCCCTTCGTGTTTTTAATGCTTTTGCACTCAATCAACACATACCATGTGGTCTTTTGCATATAAGTCTACTTCAGCAGTAACAACAAACCAAATATGTCTTGGTAGAAACTGAGTTTAATAAGGGTCAGAATTAGCTTTTTGGTTGTTGCTATCGGTGCTGTCTTGAGACAAGACCTCACTGTGTAGCGCAGGCTGGCTTCAAACCCTGGCTCTCACTTCCTCAGCTTCTGAGAACTTGGATTATGGTTGTACGCATCCTAGCCAGCATTAGTTCCTTAACCCAATATATAAGAATATCTAGACAAAACAGAACTTGAGATGTTACCTCAGTTTTAGCCAAGTACTGGTGCCAAATGTTAAAGATGGGTGGATAAATATGCAGTACAATATTAATAGCAATGGATAGATAATACCAAAGTATACTATAGGAATAGACCAGACTAAGCCTGCTGAAACCAATCACCTCCCACTACTGATCAGGGGATAAAGAAACAAACCCTATGCTTTGCTAGTAGTTTCTCTTTTAACAACTGTAATCCAATGACTACAATTACAGAAGGTCTCTGAAGGACAAGTGGGAGTGGGCACAGGGAAGTTCTCTGCCAATCTACTGTAAGGTCTAAAGCAGGCATGAGAGGCTGAGCTGCCTTGGCCATTCACCATGAACTTGAGCAGAGCAGCATCCTTTCTGGATGTGGGATGAATACGTATGTAATATAAGAGCATAAATACTAGATAAATAAAATAATACCAGCTAGTGCTTTCACAGAATATTTTTATTTATAAACACTTATATATATTAGTACTTAAACACCTATAAAATACCTAAATCCTATAACCTAAAACGTATAATCTAAAATCTATAATCTAAGAACACCCTAATATCTAAGAACACTCTAATACCTATCTAAAAATACTTAGATAACACTATTTTAACTTTCTTAAAAGGACATAAATATTCCTAGCACAGGTCTGTGCAGGATGACTTGGTTTGTGGCAGTCCCAGCAGGCACTCCTCTACAAAGTTTAATGTCCATTTGGGCCTAACTTTGCCAGTTCAGAAGGCCAATTTACTTCAACCTCCAAACTGTGGCTGGTTTATAAAGTCAGTCTGTTCTAATCGCCAAATGGAGGCTGGCCTTTTCCACAGGCTGCACAGCCTAAAGCTACTCCAAGAGGCTTCTGAGCTCTGCCCATTTTGCTCACTTTTGGGGGGCTCTGGGGCCCCAAAACAGACATCTTCAAGGAACTCTCTCTCAACAGGTTTTATGCCATGCCTTTCCCTTGGGCTACCACAGTCTGTATTCTGTAAATGGCATACCTTGCTGTGCAATTCTCCAGCATGACTTCTAGGTCAGTGAGGGCAGGAGAAAGAGAATACCACGTAGAGGTTTCTGGATTATATACCGCATTATCTCGTGATCTTTGGTGGTCTCCAGAGTCCACAACATTTCTTGCCATGTCCAGCAGTCCCATTGCTTCTCATATCAACTGATGTCATCTGCACAACTTGCATGGTTTCTTAGCCACGCCCCTTCAACAGGGCAGTTTGCAGAACTATGGCCTCATTTGTGCTCTGTATACCTTGGCTCAAATTCAAGGGATACCAAGTTCTCCTTTAAATGCTTCCAGATGCTAATCTCAACTGCCTACTAATTTCACTAAAGAGACCTAATTTCTACCACACAGTGCTGCAGGAATGGACTAGATAAGGTCTGTTTAGACTGATTGTTTCCCACATCCACAAGACTGTCAACCCTTTATGTGTCTGGTCCTGTCATATGCCTCCAGCAGAACCATATGAACAAGCAAAGGGTTCAAACTCCACAAAGGCTTCCACTAGCATGAAACACATGACAAGGTTGGAACCATATCTTGATTCAAAGCACATCTACAGTCTACTAGGATATGCCTACTTTCTTCCATCTGAAATGTCCCATGGCTCTTTCTACTTTGTGCAGCCCTTTCTCTTACTTGCTTACTTGTCCATTAAGACTATGTTCTGCATCATCATCCTTTGGCCAGCTCATGAAATATCACTCCATAACAATACCAACATGGTACCTCTTTTCTCATAATTTCTTGGAGCTTCTAACTCTACGTGAAAGACAAAAAAAAGATAATTTTTTCATGTTTCAACATGAAGTATGAAAACTAATTATATATAATAATTATATAATATAATAATTATATATATATAACTTTCATGTTATATATGAATATATATATTACATGAAATATATATCGCATGTAAAGAAACTTTTGTCCAGATAAAAAGTTGTTCAATATGAGAAAGGCAATTCTTAACCCTCAGAGAGGTCATTGTGAACTGATTTGCTGTACACAGTATCAGGTTTTCCTGCACAAGCTGAAAAGATGTTGAGGAAGAGAAAGAAGCATCAGCTGGTACCAAATGGGTAGGAAAGTGAGCTTTCCACCTCTGACAAAACCCTGGAAATAAGCCAGCTGGAAAAAACTGAGAGGCTTATTTGGGCTCACAGTTTGGGAGCTTTAGTTCACAGTTGATGAGCAGTTGACCTGAACCTTGGGAAGCACAACACTGTGAGCAAAGGGCAAAGGAAGAATCTCACCTAGTGGCAGCTAGCAAGCCAAAGAGAAAGCAAGGGGACCTGTGTCTCAAAGTCCCTTCAACACCACACCTCCAGTGATCTAAAGACCTCCCATTAGGCTCCACCCCTTCAAGGTTTGATTGTCTCTCATTAAAAACTTCTCCAAAGATTGTGTGGGACAATTACCCCAACCATTGTAGTAAGGGAAGCAGACAGCAAGAGACTGGGAACCTCCTACAAATGTAGGGGAAAAAAAATAAAACAACAGGGAAAAAAAGGGAAGAAAGGGAGCAGAACCAAAGAATTGCTCATGGAGAAGAACCAACAGCTAACAAGCAAAAGATAACATTTGTTATAATTGATCTGATCATAAATATCAGCTCATACTTGACTTTTAGAAACAAGGGTAGCAACATATAATTCAATCGCTGATAAGAACAATGAAGGCCATGCTCACAAAGAAGAGAATGAAAGGAGGCTCCTTCTCTTGACTGTCAACAGACTCTTGTGTACTTTTTTTCAAGAAAACTTTCAAGGCTAGGGATCATTTGGGAAAAAAAAATGTTCAGCACACAGTATTTCTGCCAAGCCAAGCATGTGTTTCCAGGGAAATCTGAAAGACTCCAAAATGGGTAACAGAAACCCCTGCATCTGAATCCATCTTGGTTTTGGCGTCAAAGACAAACATTGCCGGGTCTTCTCACATCTGGCCCACCAGACTCTGGCATAGATTTTTACTAAAGAAATAAAGTATTAATGGCTCTTACACTTGCATCTGGAAAATAATCCTCTACACATTTGTTTAGGCTAATCAATGTGTTCTCAGTGTCCATTGCACATTACACTGACCTGTCAGCAATGTGCATAGGAAGAATTAGGAACTGAGGGGAGCCCAGCGTGTATGGGTGGCCAGAGGTCCTCACACCTATGTGAAAGGGTAACATGAAGGCATTTGCTAACAACTATCATGACCCACTGCAGCATTGAGAAGCAGTGACACAGGACTAAGAGGGGCCACTGGCTTTGTGTATTCTGTGGAGACTGACACAATTGTGTTGCTCTGAAGTGTCTGTGCTGGGTCTTCAAGATCACAATGGTAAGCAATGATGCCATACAAGGCTTGACAAGGTTCAGGAAGCAAACACTTCAAAGGAATCACAGATGTTCACAGATGGCTGTCAGCTTGTGATGTGTTTATGCCCTGATACAGCCATCCTAAGTTTAAAATGCATGTCAATGTTCTGTGTCTGTTCCCAACAAAAGACTTTGCCCAATAATTACTGACTAGCACAGAAAACATGGCATGGGATCAGAACAAGGAATTCTTTATGGAAATCTGGGCTTCACAAAGGAAGAAGTTACTTCCTGATCTCTATTGACCTAGAAAAGCACCCGAAACTGCATAGAGATGTTATCAGCTTATATCTACATGCTGTTTCTAATAATTTTAGTTTATTTGCTTTTTTAAGGGTTGTTTTAATCTGTTTTCAGTTTTCAGCAAATGATTACCGTAATATGTGCATACACAGATACATTACTCTGGGTTGGGAACATGGAACAATACATAACTGAAAGCTACACACATAGCTTAGGCAATGTAAAATCTGATTATATGAGAAATCCAAGGTATAATAATGTTTGTTACACTTAGAGGCAGGTTAAACTTACACTGAGTACACAGTAGAATAGTAAGTTCAGTACACAGTCTTAACCAATCTCAAGGTATATTATTAACTAGATGGCAAGATCTGGAAAAAGTTCAGTCTCTGAATGTAATAATTTTCAGGAAAAAAATATATCCACACTCGCTACTTAAATATTAATATCCTTCCCTCAAAGCATATGGAAACCATATTCAGCACCACTGAATCTTATTGGAAACACAGATGAAATGTAAAATTTTCTCCTGTTACATACAGTCAGCAACAGGAATACCTGTAAATCAGGGGAATTGCAGCCATTTCTCCTGAATAGCAGTAGGAAGCCAAATTCCTAGTGCAGACAACTCACTGGAATAATGCACATAAAACCAAATACACAAGCAAAACGACTGGGGAAATTGGGAGAAAGCAAACCTGGCCATCTGGGGTTCGTGCAAATGGGGGTTACTGGCTCACCACATAAGATCAGTCAGACCAACTTGGTCATTAAGTACCAGCCCTGATTGGACTTACTCTGTCCAAGTTCACCACCAGGTTTTATTTAGATCATCCAGGAAGCACATGCTGACATTCCCAGCATTTCATTTGGCTCATCTGGGCGAAATCACTTAATGTTAGAATTTCTAGTTGCTCATTATTATGAACTGGCCTAATTTTTAACATGGGAAAAAGAAGCAAAATGTAGAGGCCTTTTAAACATACTTCTTAGCAAATTTGGGAACAAAAATCCACAAATGAACATTCCTGAACAAAATGTACAGTCTTTAAATCTAAGACTCCTCGTGGGTTTGCCAGAGAAAGTCAATGAGCAAAATACGGTACTCAGGACAGTTTAATCAACCCTAGAGATGTCACACTCAAGCCAAAGAAGCAAAGGCAATCAGACAAAAGAACAGAAGAAGAAGAAGAAGAAGAAGAAGAAGAAGAAGAAGAAGAAGAAG
>CAJQZJ010000284.1:168624-181005 GCA_907164525.1 Lophiomys imhausi
ACACACACACACACACACACACACACACACACACACACACACACACACACACAAATACAGAAGGAAAAATCAGATAGAAGAGCATGCTAAGGATCATAGCTTATATTCTTAAAATTTCATACATTTCAAGGGGGATATCTCTAGGAAAAACTGGAGGCCTGGATGGGGCAGGCTCCTGGGAGGATATGAGGATAACCCTATCTGAGACTCCTAGCACTGTGGGATACTAAGAGTGAATTGTCCACATCCTGCAGCCAGGCAGTATTTTCAGTAGAGGAGGTGGACACCAACCCACCTACAAAACCTGTGACTCAAAGTTTGTCCTGCCTACAAGTTATGCAAGGATAAATATGGAACAGAGATTGAGGGAATGGCCAACCAGTGACTAGCCCACCTTGAGATCCACCCCATGGGAGAGACCCAATGATACTACGCTACCCTTGCAGACAGGAACCTAGAATAACTGCCATCTGAGACACTTCATCCAGTGGATAATGGAAACAGATGCAGAGACCCCGCAGCCAAACATTAGGTGGAGCTCAAGGAGTCTTGTGGAAGAGTTAGGGGAAGGATTGAGGGAGTTGGATGGGTAAAGGATACCACCTACAGAGCCAACTTACCTGGGTCCATGGGGGCCCACAGAGACTGAACCACCAACCAAAGAACATGCATGGACTGGGTCCAGGCCCCCTAAAACATATGAAGTTGGTGGGGTCCTTCGTTTTCAAGTGGGTCCCCTAACAATTAGAGTATGGGCTGTCTCTGACTTGGATTCTGTTGCCTGCCTCTGGATCCCTTTTCCCTAGAAGGGCTGCTTGTCTGGTCTCAGTGGGAGAGGAGGCACTTAGTCCTGATGTGATATGATATCCCATGGCAGGTTGGTACCTTGAGGGTTGGGGGAAATAGGGGAAGTAGGTGGAAGGGTAGGACTGGGAGGAGAAGAGGTATGTACACACACACACACACACACACACACACACACACACACACACATATACACATGGGAATGCAGCATATACCAGAACACATGTGGAAGTTAGTGAATAACATAAGGAAGCCTGTTCTCTCCTTACTTGTGAGACCCAGTATCAAACTCAGGTCCTCAGACCTAGCTGAAACACCTTTACCCACTGAACAATCTCACAACCCAATTTTTAATATTTTAAATTATTTTCAGGAAACTCTCAAGTCCTTTCTTCTGGTTTTAATATCATAGTTAGCAGTCCTATACATTAAATCTGTTTGTTCTCATTCATAGCATAAGACTGACTAGTTAGTCTGCTTCTGGGGCTCCTGTAGGTGGTAAAGAAATAGGGGCCAAGCAGCAAATGTGGAGAGCAATATTTAACAATAGTATTGAGATTTGACATTCATAGACCCATCTGTACATTATTTTGCTTTGAGGTTTTGTTTCTTTGTTTTATTTCATATATGTAGTATATTTACATCATCCTTGCCTTTTCCCTGGAACTCCTCTCATGCTCCACCCACTCCTCATATCCACAGACTCTTTTCCTTTAATTATTATTGGTACATATATAAATGAATAAATGTAGATGAAAATTTGGTGTTGCTCATATGCATGTGCTTCTAGTAGTGACCACTTGGTTTTTGATAAACATCTCTGGGGGGAAACTGATTCTGCATCTCCCAAGAGTCATTAGTTACATGTAGCTCTTTGAATAGGACTGGGGCCTTGTGAGAATTCTCCCATCCATATTGGCATGTTCAGGTGTTGTTTAAGCAACCACCCTGTTGAGACTGGGTATAACTTCTCTGTCATATCTGGAACATTCAATCTCACAGCAGATGTATGGTCCTTGGCTCTTACAGTCTTTCCACCCCCTCTTCTTCAATATTCCCTGAGCCTTAGATGCAGAAGTTGTATATATGTGACAACTGAGGCAAAGCACCCTATGGTCAGTTGCTCTCTGCAGTTTAATCAATTGTAGCTTTTTGCTAACAGTCTCTGCCTGCTACAAAAGAAGTTACTTTTTGATGCTGAGTGGTGACTTCCTTGATGTGAGTATGAGCATAAGCATTAAATATGAAGCTAGAGATTATAGTGGTTTGGGAAAGTTGCAGCAGTATGTTCTCCTCTAGGTTCCATCCATAACCTCCTCACCAGCCACAACCACAACCAACTTGGCTAGAATACAGCACCAAGCATGATTTCCTTCTTATTGAGTAGGCCTTAATTTCAATGAGACAGATACTAGATACTGTCAAGATATAAATGCTACTACTGCTCCTTAGGGATAACTTCCATGCTGGTCATTGTGTGGTTCATAGGCTAAGACTGTTGGTTGCTTCTCTTCCTTAGCAGTTTGGGAGGAGGGTTTCAGGTCAGATCTAGGTCAATTACTCCAAGTCCTGTGTCCAAAATGCATACTGTCTTCATCAATAGGGACTTACCTTCAACTTCTTGGAGTCAACCAAGGGCAAAAATGGTAGCCTATGTTATCTGTATGAATCTACCTTCATTTTTCTTCATGTGGACATCCAGTTTCTCCAGCACCAATTGTTGAAGTTGCAGTCTGTCAGAACACAGTATAAGAATGGAATTCTGGGAGAATTCTGAGTGCTTATGAGAAAACTCCAAGAAAACAAGACAAGTCCTTTGGTTTCTTCAAGACAGGAAATTGTTCTTGGACTGTGTTTTTGTGCCCTCCCAGGTGTACCATATAGGAATGAGTTTACTACAGCTGTTGTTATTCATATGCCTCTATGGAAAAACACATTTTTCTGCCACATGATTGTGTTGAACACCCTACTCAGATGACTCTTCTTAACCCTCAAAATATAAATTGTCTGACGCTGTGAATAAAATTGGCTATTGCATGAAACTTCAGTCTGCCTCATATTTAGGCCCCACTATCCCAGATTCACGCCACCAACTAAAGAGATAAACACTAGTGTGTTTGGCCTCTTTGTCTAGCACAAGCCAGCAAACTAACAATCTGTATTAAGTACAATGTGTTTAAGTTAAAATAAAGCAAACTTATGTGTGATAAATTGACAAAGTTTCTGAACCAGAGATTTACCAGAACCTTAAGCTGTATTTTTCCTTGGAACAATTCTGCACTCACTAATTCAGTGTTTACAGTCACCTTACAGGATGTAACTTCCACAAATAATGGATATTGATCTAAAATTTCTAAGGAAATAACTGAATAACAGAAAGCATGTATTTTTAAAAGCACATTAGCTAGCAAAGAAACCTTTCTGATAAAATCTATAGTTCAAGTATTAAATTCCTGAAGCCATAGTTTAGCCTGTGATCAATTTTATCAGCACCCAGGGCATCCAGAAAACAGGCTCGCCCTTGCTGCTCCCCCTCAGAAGACTTGGTCTTACAAATCCCCAGAAGATTGAGTACTTAAATTAAAATGTGCTGTGGAGAAGGCTATGTAGTTTGTCTTAGTCTCAAAAAATACCATTAAATTCATAACCTGAATTCAGAACAAAAGCTGATTCAATGTCTTCTTCAGGGGAACTTGAACCTAGCTTTCAGTTGCATAGTCTGCCCCGTTTCTTTCTGGTCAACAAACTAGGGGCCAAGATTCCGTGAATCCATTCATCACACCACGTACCCATGAGTCTCCATTCTCTCCCATCTTCTGTCCTTTCCTCTCTCGCTTACTCCCTTCCCTGTCCTGTTTATCTAAGAGTCATGGAGCAGGTAATGTGTGCATGGCATTCCTATAATCATTACAAATCCAGAAAGGAGAGCTCCCAGACCTTCTCTGAAATGAACAGGACACTGCAACAGGTGGTCATGGCAGAGCAGCAGATGGCAGTGGCAGTCTACCTGAGAAGTCATGAAAGAGTGCAAGGCCCCATGTGGGAAGTAACAGTAAGCGTCCAAGGCACAGGAAATCAGTGCATCTGGCACATGTCCCTGAAGGCCCTGAAGGTACAAATGAGAACAGCCTTCTGCCAAGTTTCAACTCAAATGTGTAGTGCTGTTCTGCTTATATTTCCTCAGATTCATTGTTTGACCCCAAGTGCCAACATGGAATGAGAGTTTTAATGAGTATAAATTTGGCCATAATTTCATTGCCATAATAAATCACTGAAAGCGTCCTTTTGTACTCTGGCCTTGAACATAGCTACAAAGGAATCACCCACCAGCTCCCTTGTGGATTCTGCTATGTCTTTCTCAGAGTTTAACAAGTTTTTAGCAGAGTAAACAAATGATGGTAAACAAAGACCTCTGGGTCAGAAATCCTTTTTCTGATTTAATTTAAGCTTGATGTCTCCTGTCAACCTTACACACATACTACTTCATCTGGAAATTTCTAATTTTGTTTTATATTCCTATTTTTTTCTATCTTATTAGAAACATGTTCTTCCAGTACAGTACTTGACTTGGAGTATAGAAGACTGTCTTCTATAAAAGTATTACTTGCTTGTAAATGAGTTCATCTCTAAGGAATGTCTGAGTTCATTGTGATAACTCAGGCGAATTTCTTATGATTCATCCATGGCTATTCTGTGTGCTCTTCTCAGTACAGGTCTTTTTATTGTAATAATGTTAGGCTCTTGCCCAGGTTTTCAGTTCTATGATACTCATCACAGATTTATTGATTTTTCTTTAGGTCTATACCTTGTTAATTTTATCCTTCTCATAGTTCTCTAGAGTGTACATTACTGTGGTGGAACTGCTCCCAGGTCCTGAGTTTTCCAGACACACTGCCCCCACCTCTTTCATGGTATACTTCTTCCGTATTAACCATTCTGAGTATCTCCATAGATATCATACATATGTTCCAGTGTGTGAACACATAGTACAAGAAGGTTCTCTTAGGTTCTTCTTAGCATTATAATATTAAGCCTAGAAATCCTCAACTTTAAGTTCTTCCCTCTACCCTACAGTACAGGATAAGCCTGGCAAGGCCTGGGGATCACCACAGCAATATTCACTCTCCCCAGGATAGCCAAAGACTAAATCATTCCCCCAAGTCAGGAAGGTCCCACAGATGAGTTTCTTCTATACATCTATTCCAAACCAAACAGAGTGGGGGGGAGGCAAAGATGACAATACTTAACTCACCTTCATCCAGTGATTTGAACAAAGACAACAAACCCTAGGTATAGCACATTCACACAGTTTTAATAATTTGAAATAAATTAACTGTGTTCATCTTCACACTGTCCACATGCAAGGCTATTTCCATCTTTGCTTTTGAGATTGAGGTAGTTATCTGAGAAGGTAGATGAGGTAACTGGAGATAGAATCAGTCTGGCTTCAATATCATTACCCTTAAGACTCCATCTTAGACAGGTTACGTCCTTCATTTTTGTCTCTCACACGTTTCATCCTCAGTGCCAAAAGTCTCCAATCCTCCTCAGCATCATGTGATGAGAATGCTCATGGCACATGTCCCTTTGAGAGCTGGAGTCCCTGCACTTCACACCTCCTCTTTGGAGAGCTTTCTCCTTTCTTTCATCAGTTTTTGAAGTCAGTGGCTTTAGTTTTTTTTCTATTCATTTTATGACTTCTGTAGATAGGAAACTTAGGTGAGGGATGGAGACAGTTTAGGGAATATCAGTGTTACAGGTTTACTTTTACAATTTTTATATAGCCCAATGGGTACAAAGTGACAAGGATTGTATGGAGATTCTTTTTTCAACTGTTTTCCCAGAAGAGTCCAAGGGAGCAATGAGTACATCTTTTGGGATGATGGGTATAAAATGGAAGCACAGAGTTTTGGTTTTGGTTTTGGTTTTTTGTACAATTAGTTAAGGAAATTTTCTGTATGGGTAGAGACAGTCTTAGTAGCCTTGGCTGACTTTATATTGACAGTCTTTGTGCCTTAACCTCCAAAGTACTGAGATCACAGACATATGCCCCAGACCCAACTGACAAAACTCTCAATAGGAGGTGACTCTTGAGTTATGAATTGGAATGAGTACAAGAATTAGACAGCCAATGTTATGGTAGAATGGTTTTTCAAAAACAAGTGAAAGGTAGAGAATTTAGAAACCAAAGATGCATGAGAAGAACTACAGTTAACTCAAGAGACCCTAAAGCCTTACTCTTGAGTGTGAAGATAAGACCTGAGAGAAAACAATGATGATATGTCCAGAATGCAGGACATGGGAAACATCACCATCTTCTGGCCCTACATCCATTTCTTCCAACTGGAGTATGTGCAGGGATGATCAACAAGAGCTCCACTGTGGTTGGTGTTCAAGGAAGGGACACTGTTGTTCTTGATGTGTGGGAAATAATCAGTGGCCAAGTTACAAGATGAAAGAATGCTGCAGAAGATCTGTGCTGTGGATGATAATGACTGTATGGCCTTTGCAGATCCCACCGCTGATGCAAGAATAGTCATCAACAGAGCCTGGGTAGAGTACCAGAGCCAGCAGATGATTATGGGAGGACCCAGTCTCTGTGGAGTACATCACCTGCTACATTGCCAGTCTGGAACAGTGTTATACACAGAGCAATGGGTGAATGCCATTTGGCGTCTCTGCCCTTATTGTGAGTTATGACTATGATGGCATCTCTAGACTCTACCCTACTGACTCCTCAGACACATACCATACCTACAAGGCCAATGCTACAGATTGGGGTGCCAAGTCAGTGCATGAATTTCTGGAGAAGAACTACACTCAACAATGCCATCAATATAGATAATCTGACCACCAACTAGTGATCAATCACTCCCGGAAGTGGATCAGTCTGGTGATAAAAACACTGAAATCATGAGGTGGCATAAGCCCCTAAAGAATCTAAATTGGGGAAAATTTGAGAAATATGTCACTGATATTGAAGAAGAAAATTAAAAGAAAAAAACCAAAGAAAGTGTCCTGAGATAGTGAGCATCAGTTGGAGCAGCTTTCAGTCTTGATTATGAGTGAGCCTCAGTATTGGGGGCCTTCAGTCTACTTGTCCAAGTAGCCAATAAACTTATTTTTTTTATATAAAAAGGATTTCTAGTCAAGGCACTTTAGGTTTTATTTGGGTTTGTCCATTTAGCAGTGTGGGTATTTGGAGGATTTACAGAGCACAAGAAAAGAGGAAAGATATTCCTGACAGGTGAGCGAGCTGTCAGGAACTGAATGGAAACAAATAGAGAGTCAAAATAAATTAAGAAGTATTTATGAGGGAAAACACCTGACTCATGGTCATTAATTTGAGCGCAGTGGAGATTTTAATCTAGGATGACTGCATTAGTTCTTGTTTCTAAGTCAAGTGTGTATCAAGTAAAACTATTGACCAAAAGTAAGAAATACAAATTATGAGCAAGTTGGAGAGTTTGGTGAATTTTGTTTGAAAATATTCAGTTTTAGTTGCTTACTAAGTAACATCCAGGAAAAAAAAAAAATGTAAACCTCTTTCTAGAAATAATTACTTTTTCCCAACAATTTTGTTACATTTATAATACATATATTTACCAATAACTTTTTTATAAATAGAGAGTATATATCTGTTTATTTTATTGCTGGATTACAACCTTGATAATAATAAGATTTATAGCATATAATTCACTTTTATAAACCCTTCAGTGACTTATGTTGCATGAAACCTTGAGTATAGTCAGTATTTAATTTATGACATTGCAGAAACTGAAGGACAGTGGGTGGTTGGATGGATGGATATATGGGTGTGTGTGTGTAAATGAATACATGGGTGAGTGCAGGAATGGACATATGTGTCAGTGGGTATAGGTACAGGAGTGAGTGGTTTGGTGGATAGGTGGAAACATGGATGAGTGGATGGGTGAATGGCGGGTGGATGGGTAGACAGATAGATGGATATGTGAATGAGTGGACAGGTAGATTCATAGATGGATGGATATGTGGGATATTGATATATGGCTGCATAGATAAACAGATGAAGAGATGATTTTAAATGCCTTCAGAGAATTAAAGTAAAAAGAAAATATTTAAATGGAACTTGATTAATTACAAACTATTCTTTCCTACCCCCCAAAAAATCTTTGTTTTATATATATTTACATTTGTTAGCTGAAGCAGTCATGATTACCAGTATTAGCAATGAATATGATCTCACTAGTAACTCAATAAATCAATTCTGTGTGCAGTATTAATTCAAGACACAATTTATCAAGTTGTAATCTTATACCTTATAAGAATTAAAATATTCCTTAAATAACCTAACTAACTCTGCTGCTTAGTTGATGGCTGAGGTTCCATGAAAGTTCCATGTTCACCTCACACTTCAACCTTATCGCAGCTTCTGTTACACTTATGACAGACTCCTTTCCAGGATGAACATAATTCTCATTGTAATTGTTCTCATAGATGGTATGTATGATCTAACTAGTCTGTAGGAAATAAACCACTCACCCTTCAGAATCAATAGCAATTTAACACATCCGAAAAACAATTAGCTAAATATCAGCCTTAGCACCCTAAGGCTACTCAAGCCTCTAAAAGGGAGATAGTGAATTCCATTCTGTCTAGTGATATGAGACCATTAGTCAATGCTAAGTAACATTTATAGAAAGAAACAATTAAATTGTTCAGAAATTAAATGTAACTGTTACCTTTCAGAGTCAGAGGTGATACTTCAAATTAAAATGTCTCACCCTCCTAAAGTTGACCACTTTGACAGCATAGCTACCTTGAGAACAACTTGGCTTTAATATTTCACTCTTCAACCTTAAAAAACATCAGTAGTTTCTGAATCTATGTTCTTATCAGCAAAATAGTTTTATTAAGTTATTGTGTACTTATGAGATATGTGTAAAAACTAGCATATAAGAATCATCAATAATTGACTTCATTGACAGACTGAAAAGTTAATTCTATGGCTCTAAATGTTCTCCACGCAAGATGTACTGTTCCACCATCAAATTTACCTATCATGATTTGTCACTCCCTTTGGGGAGTGAGTGTGGGTTCCCAGGGTCAGTATAAATCATTGGTTGGGGCTTAAGGTACTGGGAATGCCTTGTCTACATGGAGAGGCATTCCAGGAATCCCAGGCTCTTGCCAGGCAGGTTCTTATTGGGAGAAAAGAAGCTGAACCTGTAATTTCACTGAAGATTATGTGACATTCCTCAGGTGGAGGATGTGGGGTTTTGTGCTGAGAAAAGTCATGCTGGGAAAGGGAGTCCTTTGTTCTGCACCAAGCTCAAAGAGCTGTCTGGACATGGTAGTCTTGTACCTTAATAGCAGAGTCTTCCAACATTCTGTGAAGCAGATGACTTGCCAGCTTCATAATCTTTCCTGATCTCAGCCAGCAATTCCTTATTAAGATTCTTTTTTTAATATTTATTTATTACTTCGGGTTACATCTTCATCACAGTGCCTTCTTTCCACCCCTCCCAGTACTGCCTCCCACCCTCTACCCCCTATCCCTTCCATCCCACTCCTCTGGAGTGGATTGTCCCTACATAACAGTCCCCTGTCCCACTTCAGCAGTCATATGAGGGCCAAGGGCCTCCTCATAACTGGAGGCCTACAAGGCAGCACCACTAGAGCAAAGTGTCTCATGGACAAGTAACAAAGTCTATGTTCATGTTCCCTTTGGTGCATTGGTTCATGTTCCCTTAGGAGCATATCCTGTCCTATATGGCTGTATATACTGAACTATACTAAATCCGACTATAAGTGAATAGATGCCACGTGCATCCTTCTGAGTCTGGGTTAGCTCACTCAGGATGAGCTTCTCTAGTTCCATTCATTTGGCTGCAAATTGCATGATTTCATTGTTTCTGATATCTGAGTAGTATTCCATTGTGTAGATGTACCACAGTTTTTTAATCCATTCTTCAGTTGAGGGACATCTGGGTTGTTTCCAGTTTCTAGATATTACAAATTAGGCTGCTATGAGCATAGATGAGGAAACTTCCTTGTGATTTGGTGAGGAATCATTTGGATGTATATCCAGACGTGGTATGGCTGGGTCCCAAAGCACAGCTATTCCAACTTTTCTAAAATATCGCCAGACTGACCTCCATAGTGGTTACAAAAGTCTGCACTCACAGCAGCAATGGAGGAGTGTTCCCCTTTCTCCACAACCTTGCTACCATGTGCTGTCATATGAGCTTTTGATCTTAGCCATTTTGACAGGTGTGAGATGGAATCTCAGAGTCCTCTTGAGTTACATTTCTCTGATGATTAAGGATGTTGAGCATATTTCTTAAAGTGTCTCTCAGCCATTAGGAATTCCTCCTTTGTGAATTCTCTGTTTAGTTCTGTTCCCCATTTTTTGATTGGATTATTTGGTTTCTTGGCACTTAATTTCTTGAGTTCTTTGTAAATTTTGGATATTAGCCCTCTGTCAGATGTGGAGTTGGTGAAGATTTTTTCCCAGTCTGTAGGCTGCCGTTTTGTTCGAATGACAGTGTCTTTTGCCTTACAGAAGCTTTTCAATTTCATGAGGTCCCATTTATTGATTATTGGTCTTAGATGGGGTGAGAAAGAAATTAGGGAAACAACACCCTTCACAATAGTCACAATCAATATAAAATACCTGGGGGTAACTCTAACCAATCAAGTGAAAGACCTGTATGATAAGAACTTCAAGTCCTTGAAGAAAGAAATTGAAGAGGCCATCAGAAGATGGAAAGATCTCCCATGCTCATGGGAAGGTAGGATCAACATAATAAAAATGGCCATCCTACCAAAATCAATATACAGATTCAATGCAATTCCTATCAAAATACCAACACAATTCTTTATAGACCTGGAAAAAGCAATTCTCAACTTCATATGGAATAACAAAACACCCAGAATAGCTAAATCAATCCTGTACAATAAAAAAAAAAAATCTGGAGGTATCACTATCCCAAATGAACCCACACATCCATGGTCACTTAATTTTTGACAAAGAAGCCAAAACCATACAATGGAAAAAGGATAGAATTTTCAACAAATGGTGCTAGTCCAACTGGATGTCCACATGTAAAAGAATGAAATTAGACCCATACTTATCACCTTGTACAAAACTTAAGTCCAAGTGGGTCAAAAACCTTAACATAAAGCCGGACACACTAAATCTACTGGAAGAGAAAGTGGGAAAACCCTCAAACTCATCGGCACAGGTGACAACTTCCTGAACAGAATACCAACAGCCTTATTAAGATTCTTAAGCAATTTTTAGTACTCTTATCTAGAGCTATTTTGTCCAATTCTAAGGAGTTAGAAAAAGAGAGTCCAGCTCTCTTTTTCTATATACAGCAAGGCCACTAAGGCTCATCACCATTTCTGATTCCTTTGTTTGGTACACAGTATATATCAGTATTCAAATGTTCTTTGAAATCAAGCTCTGGAAACATGGTACAGCCTAAAATAGCCTGCTAACTGATCCTCCATGTTGATTCTATTTCTGGGTTCGTGACTATTGAGGAAGAAGTCACATTTTCTAGACTTTCTAGAACATAGGAATGGTTGTGGCACAGCTAAGGATGGCAGGCTCACTGTCATAGGGCTCCTATCTCCCTGCAGGAAGCTGCTTCCATTAGCATCCCTTTCATACTTTCATGGGTCTTAAAATGGCACTCCACTGAGAAAGACTGTTTAAACCACAAAATTGTATCTAACTGCTGAGAACAGAAAGCCCAGGTCTCACAACAGCCTCATGGAGCACTACATGTAATTTTCTCTGAGCTGCTTGGCAAGCCCTTGAGTGTTATATGGCAGAGAAAAAAACTAGACTGTTGAAACACTTCTATGCATATCTTTGTTACAGTTTTGTTTACAACAAAAGTAATGCACAAGGGAGGACAATTTCTCTGTAACTCAGCCAAGCTGAGTTACATTTTCCTTCTGTAGCCACTACTTCAGTGGTCAGAATTTCAAGGCATAATACAAAATGAAGAAGTAAAATCAATGGTCCTTCTAGACTATTTAAACAGCAAGAAGACAGTTATGTTTTGCAGATATAGTTCTGAAAATATAAGAATATTAAGGAACTGGATCCACCAACTCTACATACTTATAACTTATGAAGATTCTTCTACATACCTCCCTGGCATCCTTTCAAGGTTGCATGACCAGTGCTCTGGCCAATATGAACAGGAAGAGGAATCACTAGGAAGATCTTCAGAGGCATAAGAATGGACGCAGCCTTTCCTAAAACTCCAAACCTGGAGGATGATTTCAACAATTTGTTTGATTTTATTTTCTGGATCTGGTTTTTGTTTGTTTGTTTGTTTGTTTGTTTGTTTGTTTTTCAATCACACTTTATTTTAAAGCAAAGTTGAAAATGTATTGAGAAAATAAGTTTGAGAATTTCATTCATGAATACAATGTACTTGCATCTTCTCACCCTTCTGTCAACTCCTTCCAAACACTCTCAATCACTCCTTCTCAAGTTCAAGTTCCCTCCTATATTTCTATATGTATTCTCTCTCTCTCTCTCTCTCTCTCTCTCTCTCTCTCTCTCTCTCTCTC
>CAJQZJ010000285.1:0-12035 GCA_907164525.1 Lophiomys imhausi
TTAAGGTATATCTTTCCCCCCTCCCAACAGCTTCACCTTTCAGATTAACAAATGGTTCTTTCTCTTATAACAATACAAAACAACAGAAATAAATAGGCCACATTTATAAGAGTTATATGGCTTAGCATACATTCCCAATGTCCAGTCCATATGTATTTGGCACCTGACTTTACCATTCTACTATCTAACTATCTCCATGTGTTTAAAGTTCTATATCTAACTCAGCTTTTATACTAACTTGCCTCACAATTTTAAAAACATCTTCTTATATCCACAACACCCTCTTGATTCCTAAACAACTCAAAATTTAACTGTAAGACTCTAGCTATCTAGTCTTCAACCACCTCAGAGACCTGAGAGGGATAAATATATCTGTTTAAATAGGAAGTGTAGGACCCGCAGTTTCCAAAACTAAGAAATGACATATTAGTGGCTGCCTAGACAGTTCCCATTTTCTCTCCATACATTACAGCATGAATCTTCAAAAATTTGTCCTCGTTTCTCTGACAGACATTGATTGTAGTGCAGGAATTAGGAAGGACTTACCTACCCTGTCTTGGCAGAGCTAGGCTGTTGACTTACCTGCTTCCAAATTTTGTCCTTTTTGGACAGCTTTCCGTCTACAGTTGAAGCAAGGGGTTTTTCTTGCCAAGTGATAGGCTTGTCACTAATTCAATTATCTCACACTGGAGATACTTCGATGCTCATCTTCTACTTGGAGTGGAATATGGGGTGCTGTCAGGAGCTGACATGTCTCAATATCAAAAAATCTTAAGTTAAGAAAATATCTTTGAATGCCATATTCTGCAGATCCCTTGAGGTTTTTGAAGATGCCCTATCTATCTCTTACATTTAGATAAGCAAATGTTGCTTGTCTCATAGCAACTTGATTTCTGATTAGCTGAGAAAATAACTGTGATAGTCTGTCACAGTACCTAACAAAATGACAATCTTGAATGACTATTAGTTTGTATTTCTTAATTATCCTAAACAGTTTATGACAGTTGGTAGCAAAAAGCCAAAACTTCACATTTCATTTTTATTTTTTTGTCAGATTCTTTTTTTCCTTTATTTTTTATTTCTTCAAGTTACATCTCAATCGCAGTCTCCTCCCTATTCCCCCTCCAGTCCCACTCTCCCACCCTCAACCCCCCATCCTCTTCTCTTTTTTTTTCTTTTAAGTTTAAGGTATATCTTATTTCCCCCTACAGTTTCCCCTTTCAGTCCAACAAATGGATATTTCTCTAATAATAATAAATACAATACAGTACAACAGAGGTAATTAGGACATGGTTATGAGGGTCATATGGCTTAACGTACATTCCCAATGTCCAGTCCATATGTATTTGGTATCTGACTTTAACATTCTACTATCTAACCATCTCCAAGTGTTTAAACTTCTATATCTGACTCAACATTCATACTAACCTGCAACACAATTTTAAAAGTATCTTCTTAGATCTATAACACTCTCTTGACTCCTAAACAACTCAAAATTTAATTATGAGACTCTAGCTATCTTTTCTTCCACGACCTCAGAGACCTGAGAGGGATAAATATATCTGATTTTATAGGAAGTACAGGGCCTGCAGCTTCCAAAACTAAGAAATGTCATACCAGTGGCTGCCTGGACAGTTCCCATTTTTTTTCTCCATACATTACAGCATCGATCTTCAGTCATTTGGCCCCATTTCTCTGACATACATTGATTGTAGAGCTGGGGTTATGAAGGACTTACCTACCCTGTCTTGGCAGAGCTAGGCTGTCGACTTACCTGCTTCCAGGTTTTGTCCATTTTGGACAGCATTCTGTCTACAGTTGGAGCAAGGGGCTTTTCCTACCAAGAGATAGGCTTGCCACTAATTCAATCATATCCCACTGGAGATGCTCATCTTCTACTTGGAGGAGAAAAGAGGGTACTGTCAGGAGTTGATATGTCTTGATATAAAAAAATCTTAAGTTACGAAAACATCTTTGAATGCCATATTCTGCAGATCTCTTGAGGTTTTGGAAGAGGCCCTATCTATCTCTTATATTAGGGTAATCAGATGTTGCTTGTCTCTTAGCAGGTTTATTTTTGATTAGCTTAGCAAGTAACTATAATAGGCTGTCATAGTACCTAACAGAATGACCAGCTTGCATAACCATTTGTTTGCATTTGTTAATTATCCTAAACAGTTTATGACAATTAGTAGTAAAAGGCCGAAACATCACATTTCATTTTTTTTCTTTACCTCCTAACCCTTCCATCCCATTTCTCTGGGGTGGGATGTCTTTATATAACAGTCCCTCATCTCAGTTGAGAGGTCGTATGAGGGCCAAGAGCCTCCTCATTCATTGGGGATCTATGAAGCAGTACCATCAGTGAAAAGTGTCTCATTGCCCGGGAGAGAGTACTACTAAACAAAGAAACCAATAAGCATACAATAGATAAAAATGACTAAAAATTAGAAAAAAATATAACTAATATATAAAAAATAGATAAAGAATAAAAATTAAAAATAAGAAGTCTATGTCCAAGTTCCCTTTGGTGTGTTAGTTGTAGTATTGATACCTTCTACTATATAGCTAAAATCCTACTATAAGTTAATAGATGCGATATGTGTCCTTCTGAGTCTGGGTTAGTTCACTCAGGATGAGCTTTTCTTTTTTTCATTTTTCTTTTTTCTTTTTTCTTTTTTCTTTTTTGTTTTTTTCGAGACAGGGTTTCTCTGTATATCCTTGGCTGTCCTGGACTCGCTTTGTAGACCAGGCTGGCCTTGAACTCACAGAGATCCGCCTGCCTCTGCCTCCCAAGTGCTGGGATTAAAGGCATGCGCCACCACCGCCCGGCAGTATGAGCTTTTCTAGTTCCATCCATTTGGCTGCAAATTGCATAATTTCATTGTTCCTGATAGCTGAATAATATTCCATTGTGTAGATGTACCACAGTTTTTTAACCCATTCTTCGGTTGAGGGACATCTGGGTTGTTTCCAGTTTCTAACTATGACAAATAAGGCTGCTATAAACGTAGATGAGGAAACTTCCCTATGATTCCATGAAGAGGCATTTGGTTGTGTACCCAGAAGTGGTATGGCTGGGTCCTGAGGCAGAGCTATTCCAAGTTTTCTAAGATATCGCCAGACTGACCTCCACAGTCTTTGCACAAGCCTGCATTTCCACCAGCAATGGAGTAGCGTACCCCTTTCTCCACACCCTCGCCAGCATGTGCTGTCATTTGAGTTTTTGATCTTAGCCATTCTGACAGGTGTGAGATGGAATCTCAGAGTCATCTTGAGTTGCATTTCTCTGATGATTAAGGATGTTGAGCATTTCTTCAAGTGTCTCTCAGCCATTAGGGATTCCTCCTTTGTGAATTCTCTATTTAGCTCTGTCCCCCATTTTTTGATTGGATTATTTGGTTTCTTGGCATTTAGTTTCTTGAGTTCTTTGTAGATTTTGGATATTAGCCCTCTGTCAGATGTGGGGTTGGTGAAGATTTTCTCCCAGTCTGTAGGCTGCCGTTTTGTTCGAATGACAGTGTCCTTTACCTTACAGAAGCTTTTCAGTTTCGTGAGGTCCCATTTATTGATTGTTGATCTCAAGTTCTGAGCTGTTGGTGTTCTGTTCAGGAAGTTGTCGCCTGTGCCAAATTGTTCGAGGATTTTTCCCACTTTATCTTCTAGTAGATTTAGTGTGGCCGGCCTTATGTTAAGGTCTTTGATCCACTTGGACTTAAGTTTTGTACAAGGTGATAAGTATGGGTCTAACTACATTCTTTTACAAACGGACATCCAGTTAGACCAGCACCATTTGTTGAAGATGCTGTCCTTCTTCCATTGTGCCGTTTTGGCTTCTTTGTCAAAAATTAGGTGGCCATAAGTGTGTGGGTCTATTTCTGGATCTTCAATTCGATTCCATTGATCTACTGGTCTGTTTCTATACCAATACCATGCTGTTTTTACAACTATTGCTCTGTAGTACAGCTTGAAATCTGGGATGGTGATACCACCAGATGTTTTTTTTTTTATTGTACAGGATTGATTTAGCTATTCTGGGCTTTTTGTTGTACCATATGAAATTGAGACTAGCTCTTTCCAAGTCTATAAAAAATTGTGTTGGTATTTTGATAGGAATTGCATTGAATCTATATATATTGCTTTTGGTAGGATGGCCATTTTTATTATGTTGATCCTACCTATCCATGAGCATGGGAGATCTTTCCATCTTCTAAAGGCCTCTTCCATTTCTTTCTTCAAGGGCTTGAAGTTCTTGTTGTACAGGTCCTTTACTTGCTTGGTTAGAGTTACCCCCAGGTATTTTATGTTGTTTTTGGCTATTGTGAAGGGGGTTGTTTCCCTTATTTCTTTCTCAGCCCTTTTGTTTGTTGTATAAAGAAGGGCTTCTGATTTTTTTTGAATTAATTTTGTATCCAGCCACTTTGCTGTAGGTGTTTCTCAGCTGTAAGAGTTCTCTGGTGGAATTTTTGGGGTCACTTATGTATACTATCATATCATCTGCAAATAGGGATAATTTGACTTCTTCGTTTCTAATGTTTATCCCCTTGATCTCCTTTAGTTGCCTTATTGCTCTAGCAAGAACTTCAAGTACTATATTGATGAGATATGGTGAAAATGGACATCCTTGTCTTGTCCCTGAGTTTAGAGGAAATGCTTCAAGTTTCTCTCCATTTATTTTGATGTTGGCCACTGGCCTGTTGTATATTGCCCTTATTATTTCTATGTACGGCCCTTGTATGCCCGTTCTCTCCAGAACTTTTATCATGAAGGGGTGTTGGATTTTGTCAAATGCTTTTTCTGCAACTAGCGAGATTATCATGTGTTTTTTTTCTTTCATCTTGTTTATATGGTGAATGACATTGATAGACTTTCGTATGTTGAACCATCCCTGCATCCCTGGGATGAAGCCTACTTGATCATGGTGTATGATGCTTTTGATGTGTTCTTCTCTTCGGTTTGCTAGTATTTTATTAAGTATTTTTGCATCTATGTTCATGAGGGAGATTGGTCTGAAGTTCTCTTTCTTTGTTGGGTCTTTGTGTGGTTTAGGAATCAGGGTGATTGTGGCCTCGTAGAATGAGTTTGGCAATGTTCTTTCAGATTCTATTTTGTGAAAGAGTTTGAAAAGTATTGGTGTTAGCTCCTCTTTGAAGGTCCGGTAGAATACCGTGCTAAAGCCATCTGGCCCTGGGCTTTTTTTGGTTGGGAGATTTTTAATGACTGTTTCTATTTCCTTAGGGGTTATAGGGCTGTTTAATCTGTTTATCTGATCTTTATTTAGCTTCAGTAGGAGGAATCTATCAAGAAAATTGTCCATTTCACTTAAGTTTTCAAATTTGGTGGAGTATAGATTTTTAAAGTAGGATCCAAATATTCTCTGGATTTCCTCAATGTCTGTTGTTATTTCTCCTTTTTCATTTCTGATTTTGTTGATTTGGGTTTTCTCCCTCTGTCTTTTAGTTAATTTGGCTAAGGGTCTGTCTATTTTGTTGATTTTCCTGAAGAACCAACTCTTGGTTTCATTGATTCTTTGTATAGTTCTTTTTGTTTCTAAGTTGTTGATTTCAGCCCTAAGTTTCATGATCTCCCGCCTTCTGCTCCTCTTGGGAGTGTTTGCTTCTTTTTTTTTTCCAATTCACCCAGTTTAGCTGTTAATTCACTAATATGAGCTGTCACAATTTTCTTTTTGAAGGCACTTATATACAAAGATCAATACTGATGTAGCCCAATACAATCTTAATTTTGCATTAATATGCAATGATCAATACCAATTTTTCCAAATATAATATTAATTTTGTATTAATATATAAAGGTATAAGGGCATATTCAATAATCTGTCCTTTTTTTCTTGATCTTTCCTATATTATGTCTATGTCCCATTTTTTCTCAAGTCAAGTAACTTGAGAAAACAAAATAATACTTTTTATGAAAAGAGTTAATAAGATTAAAAATATAATATAAAAATTTTCAAACTGGCAGAGCCGAGAATGGGAGTGGAGCGGAGCTTCTGAGTGCCAGACTAATCTCCTCTTCACTCTTCTTCGCCTCGCTCTCGTGGCCTGTCCACCCGCCCGTCATTCCGCCGGCCACTGCTCGAGAACACCTTTCACCATGGCCACCTCAGCAAGTTCCCACTTGAACAAAGGCATCAAGCAAATGTACATGTCCCTGCCCCAGGGCGAGAAAGTCCAAGCCATGTATATCTGGGTTGATGGTACCGGAGAAGGACTGCGCTGCAAGACCCGTACCCTGGACTGTGAGCCCAAGTGTGTGGAAAAGTTACCTGAGTGGAATTTTGATGGCTCTTGTACCTTTCAGTCTGAAGGCTCCAACAGTGACATGTATCTCAGCCTTGTTGCCATGTTTCAGGACCCCTTCCGCAAAGAGCCCAACAAGTTGGTGTTCTGTGAAGTCTTCAGGTATAACTGGAAGCCTGCAGAGACCAATTTAAGGCACACCTGTAAGTGGATAATGGACATGGTGAGCAACCAGCACCCCTGGTTTGGAATGGAACAGGAATATACTCTCATGGGAACAGATGGGCACCCTTTTGGTTGGCCCTCTAATGGCTTCCCTGGGCCCCAAGGTCCGTATTACTGTGGGGTAGGAGCAGACAAAGCCTATGGCAGGGATATTGTGGAGGCTCACTACCAGGCCTGCTTGTATGCGGGAGTCAAGTTCACAGGGACAAATGCTGAGGTCATGCCTGCCTAGTGGGAATTCCAAATAGGACCCTGCGAAGGAATCCAAATGGGGGATCATCTCTGGGTGGCCCCCTTCATCTTACATCGTGTGTGTGAAGACTTCGGGGTCATAGCAACCTTTGACCCCAAGCCCATTCCCGGGAACTGGAATGGCGCAGGCTGCCATACCAACTTTAGCACCAAGGCCATGCGGGAGGAGAATGGTCTGAAGTACATTGAGGAGGCCATTGAGAAACTAAGCAAGCGGCACCAGTACCACTTCGGAGCCTACGATCCCAAGGGGGGCCTGGACAATGCCCGGCATCTGACTGGATTCCACGAAACTTCCAACATCAACGACTTTTCTGCTGGCGTTGCCAACCGCAGTGCCAGCATCCGCATTCCCCAGACTGTGGGCCAGGAGAAGAGGGGCTACTTTGAAGACCGGTGCCCTTCTGCCAATTGAGACCCCTTTGCGGTGACAGAAGCCATCATCCACACGTGTCTTCTCAACGAGACTGGCGACGAGCCCTTCCAGTACAAGAACTAAGTGGACTAGATTTCCAGTGATCTTGAGCCCTTCCTAGTGCATCCCACTCCACTCTGCCCTCTCCCAGTTGTCACCATCATAACTCAGAGGATGGAATACCAAGGTCTTTTTATTCCTCGTGCCCAGTTAACCTTGCTTTTATTGGTCAGAATAGAGGGTGACGTCAGTTCTTAATCTCTACACACCCAACCTCCCCCCCCCCTTTTTTCCTATCTAGTTTTCTAGGGGAGGGGGTTAGGGAAAGGTAACCCACTGCTTCATCTCATTGGGAGTGCATGTCCTGTAGGCACAGCTGTCACAAAGCGGGTGTATTTGTGGTGGGGGAGGACTTTTTTCTTCGGGATAGTTGAAAGGGCTTGTCCGGTGGCTTAGATTGGCATTTCCCCTGATGGTAGAGAGCTGGTAGCTGTTATTTCTTCAGGTGAAACCAACTTTTCTGCTCCAATTGAAGTTAGGTGAGGAGTTGGAGGTTGGTCTTTGGTGCCATGCTTCCCTTGCGTGTAGGGGATTTCATGTCCTCCATGAACACGCTCAGTGTATCACCTGATAGATGGCCGTACAGTAAAGGAAGAAAAAGTTTCTATTTCTTGGTCCTCCATTTATAACACAAAGCAGAGTAGTATTTTTATATTTAAATGTAAAAACAAAAAGTTATATATATGGATGTGTGGATATATGTTTTTCTAATTGAGAAAACCATCCTCGTCACTGGGTGCCAAGTTTGAAGAGCTTGGTTAGGGTCTCTTGAGTTGGGCTTGAGGATGCAGAATCAGGATAGTTGGTTATCTGGGGCTCAGCTTCATTACTGCTTAGGGTTTCCCTGCCCACTGTGCAGGAGCAGATACTGGGCAGGTAGCAGGTGGGATGGTTCTGCTTGCCACCACCTGTCCTTGTGATTAGGTTTAGAAGATTCAAACTTATCCACACACACGAGTTAGAAGTATGAGTTGGCTGGTCAACTTGAACATTGTTACTGACGGGGCTGGGCGGGTGTTATTGGGGTTATTTTTTGGTGGGACTAGCATGTCACTAAAGCAGGTCACTTTTGATATATTAAAATTTTAAAGCGAAACAAGTTTAGATTTTAATCGAATCTGTAGGGTTTCTTTCTAACCTTACAGAATTGCCTGTTGTTTCAATGTCTCCTTCCACTTGTCTCTTGGAGGAACTGAGGGCAGGCCTTAGGGTTAAACCACTTGTCACTTTGTGTCCTAATGTCTTTTGTCCCAGCAGAATAATATTCCTTTCTTCCTTAAAAATCCTATGGAGTTTTGTTCTTTTCTAACAAACATACCCCACTTCCAAAAAAAATTTTTTTTCAAACTATAATTTACCAAAGGTATACTTGCCTTACTGGCATGAGAGGAAAATGGCCTTAATTTTAGATTAGAATGTTAGACTGAATGTGGCCACATAGATTACACAAACTTGATAGCAGCTTAAAAGACTTTTTTGGGTAGATGTTTAGGCAATTTTCATGGTTTGGTATTAAAAAGCAGGTAAAAAGTTTAAAATACTGTAAATATATTAATGGTCACTGCTGTTCAACCTGGTTTTCTAAACCTCCAAGAGTTGAAAAAACTTGGAGCTAAAGTAAAATACATGAAATGCGTGGTGTTAGCTAATGCCTTTAACTCCAGCAGAGACAGGAGGATCACTATAGAGTTAGTTATCTTATAAATTATAGAGTTACAAGAAACAGGGTGGTGATGGTCCACACCCTTATTAATCCCATCATTTGAGAAGAATATACCCTTAATCCCAACACACCAGAGACAGAAACTGGCAGATCTCAGAGCTCAAGGTCAGACTGAAACAAAACAAACTCTAAATAGAGAAAAACTTCGATCCAGGGGTGGTGGAGCACATCTTTAATCCCATCAGTTGGGAACCTGGGAACCACATGTCTTTGATCCTAATACTTAGAGTGCAGAGACAGGCACATAGGATTTGGAAGGATTTAAGTTTAAAAGCTACTTACCAAAGGCATGTTGAAATTCAAGCAAATTGTCCTTTGAGATCTCAAAATATATACACCAAATGTTTGTTTAGCTCCAAAATATCAAAATAATTTCTTCTTTAATCTGAATTGAAAGATAATACTTTTTATATTGTCAAAAAACCCAATTAGCTCCAGGAAAAATATTACCTGAGCCCCCTTCCAAAAAAAAAAAGAGTGTCCCAGAGTTAGGATTAGGGCAGGGCTTGGTTCTTATCTTTCCAGGAGACTTAAAGCATCCATCCAAAGAATCCAGGGGCAACTGGACAACGGAAACCTCAGAAGAAAACAGGTCAGACACCAAAGGAGACAAGTAGCCCAGACGATCCAGCCTTGAAGATTTCCTGCACAGACTAAATTGTACAGCAGAAAATAAGAAGAATTTGCCTATTCTGTCTCTTCAGAATCAGGCCATCGACTTACCTGTATTTAAGTTCTGGTCCATCTTTGGACTGTATATAGTCTGTTTAGAAAGCAGGGGCATTTTTGCCCAGTAGAAATTATCTCCTGATGGAGATTTTTGGATGCTCATTGTCTCCTTCCAAGTCAAATGGGAGCTGTCAGCAGCTGACTTTCTTAAAGTCAAACAATAAATAAAATAATAAAAACATCTTCAAATTCCATTTTCTGTCAGCCTTTGAGAGTTTTGAAGACATCTATTGATTTATTCATAAATCAATCTATTTATGTTTGAACAAGCAAACTGAGTATTTTCAACCATTTTCTATCTGTTTAACCTAGTAAGTCTATTTTGTGATAAATTAAAACTAGTATTCAACATGATCAGGAGCTTGATTGGCCAGCCATCAACCTGTATTGCTCAGACTTGTAAACAGATTGCAATAGCAACCCATAAGAGAATTGTAAGTAAGCCTGTATTTTAAATGAGTTGTATAGGCACAATAACTTATATATAAGATTTGAAATATACATGTATGTGTATCAAAATATAGACTTCTATACCAATGAATCAAAATCTAACCTTATTTTTGTATCGATATACAAAATTCTATACCAATGTGTCAAAAGGTAACCTTATTTTGAGAATAGCAATAGCTTTAATTTTCAGAGAAGATTCAATGATATACCCTTATATCCTATCATTTCCATATTATATACTCATATTCCATCTCTTTTCTTTTCAAGTCTTCTCCCTCTATATAAGAGAGAAAGAAGGATAGAGAAAAGAAAACAAAAAAGGGAGAAATCCCTGTGTCTAACTCCCTATACCTTGCTTTAAAAGACCATTTAACAACTTGTAACCAATGCCCCTAAGCAACTTCTATGACATATCAAATGACCAAAGAATTACCCACCCCACCTTCTGGGAATGGGGTGTCACTCCTTAAAACTGCTTCCTGCTGATTTGGGATGCAAAAAACCTGTTTGGGGGACCAAATAAAATGGAAAATTTGTTAAGCAAGTTAATAGTAACATTTGTTGTCCAGTTTCTATGTGCTCAGCAATTTGAATGTCCTGAGCAGTTTGCAGTCCAAAGCTGAACTTTGGGTGGGAAAGTTCAGGACTTTATTGAAGCCTGGGATGTAAGAGTCTGGGATCTAGATCATCTTAGCAAGCCATTTTGAAGTTGTCCTGGACTCAAATTTTTGAGGAAATAGTTATTGAGGTAGCCTGTGAGGCTGGATCATCTGGGCTACTTGTCTTATCTTCTTTGATGTATGGTCCCTTTGTTCTGAAAATATATAATTTCTTACAAGTAACATGTAGTTCTGTAATTACAAAAATGGCTGTATGTGCAGGATGCACAAATCAATTAGGGAAGATTTTTTTGTTCTTTGTTTGGACAGAGGAAAGACACTTGAAAGTCTCTATTCATGCCATATGAAAGTGCAGCATGCAATAATAAGTCATGTGGCTTCTATGTAGTCAATATGCTTTTTATTGGAGAAATACATATGTTTTAGCCAGTCTAAGCTGTTCCCACATAGTGGAATCAGCAAACATAAGTTACTTGTTTGTTCTTTTTGTTTGTAACCAAGATCAGTAGGAGGCCTTTCCAGTCAAATCTGTTTTCTCTCAGTTTGGATGGAAGACTTATTTTTTTCTGTAATTATTATTACATATATATGGCTATATATAATCAATTTAAGTTTAAAATTCAGCATAAGACTGTATGGGGTTTAAGTACTCTCCTCTACAGATGACATAAATTTATTAATTGATTGAGACAGGATTATTCTGTGAAGTTCTGACTGTTTGTAGATTAGGTTGGCCTCAAACTCATAAGAAACCTATCTGTTTCTGTCTTTGTCTCCCACGTTTTGGGATGAAAGGCATTCATTTATATATTTTTTTCTTTCATTGTCTCCTTTACTGGGAGATTTAATTTCTATGTGGATATATCTATCCTTATTGAGACAGGGTTTCTCTGTATAGCTTGGGCTGTCTTGATTTGCTCTGTAGATTAGAATAGCCATGAACTCACAAAGAACCTGTTTTTTTCCTTGTCTCACAAGTTTGGGATCAAGGTACGAATTTATTCATTGAATTGCCTTCATTAAACAATTATGTTAATTAATCCATTTTGTATTAGTGTGAGTTTCAATTCTCCCATAGGAGCCACCATTCTCAAGGAGATTAGTTTAGAATTGTATGATATGCTATTTTATGTTATCTTTTCTTAAGTGCTGGTGGTGGGAGGCATACAGCCTTCATGTTCCTCCCTGAAGCTAGTTCTTGGTCTTTACATTGACTAACAGAAACAATCTCTCTCTCTCTCTCTCTCTCTCTCTCTCTCTCTCTCTCTCTCTCTCTCTCTCTGTGTGTGTGTGTGTGTGTGTGT
>CAJQZJ010000285.1:12135-27221 GCA_907164525.1 Lophiomys imhausi
ATCTCTCTCTCTCTCTCTCTCTCTCTGTGTGTGTGTGTGTGTGTGTGTGTTTTTCTCCCCCCCCCGCCTTTTTAGGCTTTGTGACATCATTATGGGCACCTTTCCAGTCACCAGGGAAAATGACTCTGAGCCCATCAAGTGCCAGAATGTAGAACCCTGAGTTTAACTCTCCCTTCCAGAAACCTCAGAAAATATCCTTGACCTCACCAGGTCATGTACAGAAGAAGCCTAGCATTGCCTTCACTCATTCACACACCCAGAAAATGTCTCTGAGACACCCCTCCCCTCCCAGTTCCCAAATACCTGAAGTTCTTACCAACACCCTTTCAGTCACCACAGAAAACCACTGAGCCCCTCAAGTTTCTGATGGAGAATCCCATGCTTGACTGTCTCCCTTCCAAGAACCTCAAAATATGCCTTCTGGCCTCCCAAGGTCCTGGGTGATAGAAGCACAGTGTGTCTTTCACCCTCCCAGGCACTGCAGATCTGACATCCTCACCTCCCCACAAATGTAACACAAGTGCTGGGATGCAGAATACTGTCCATTCTTGATGGTCTCCTTTCCAGGAAAATGGCTCTGAGCCGCTGTCCCCAGGTCCTGGATGCAAGAAGCTGAGTGTGTCTTTCAACCCTCTGGGCATATAGAGAAAATGACTCTGAGCCCCCAAGTTCCCAGATGCCGGTAGCAAGGCATTGTTGAAGCTTTTCCAGACATCAGAAAATGGCTCTGACCATGCAAGGGCAAGGATGGGTAATGTGGGGTGTGATTGGCTTGATTCTAGGAAACTCACAGAATCTCGCTGAGTCCCTCCAAGTACCCAATATGGATACTGACGTGGATGTAGATGCAGAAGCTTGAGAGGACTTACTCCCACAATCACCCTTGTCCTTCCCAATATTTTCCTGGAGTTCTGGCTTGTCTCTCTGGAAGTTGATGTTGCTATAGATCTAAAACGAGACGAACCAGGTTAGCCAGTTTGAAATGCAGCTACACTGACCCCACTACATTCTACTGGACTTTTTTGTGATGGAGAAAATGACTGAAGTGGCTGGTGAGGTGTTATGTGATACAGGGTGACCCCAGTAAAGAGAAATGACTCATAGGTAAAGGTTGTGACACAGGTGTCACATTAACTGGCTTCTTGGAGCTGACTGTCTGCTCTGCTGCCTTCTTATCTTCACCACTGCCTGACTGTCTACTTGCTTGTCCCCCTGCCTGCTTGACCCCTGCCTGCTTGCCCACTGCCTGCTTGCCCACTGTCTGCTTGCCTCCCTGCTCACGCTGCATGCCTGGGCTGAAGAACTGGCTTTGATTAATAGGAGACCAGAAATGCTAAAGTAAGTAAACCTTTGCTTTGCTGTGACAATGGTTACTGGTCAGCTGGGAGTGACAAATCAGCTGTGATTAAGAAGAGACCATGATGGCTGGGTCTTGAGGTAGAACTAATCCCAGATGTGTAAGATATTGCCAGACTGATTGTCATAGTGGTTGTACAAGTATGCACTCCCACCAGCAATGGGGGAGTGTTCCTCTTTCTTCACATCCTCACCAGCATGTGCTGTCATTTGGGTTTTTGATCTTAGCCATTCTGACAGGTGTTAGATGGAATCTCAGAGTCATCTTGAGTTGCATTTCTCTGATGATTAAGGATGTTGAGCATTTCTTCAAATGTCTCACTGCCATTACAGATCCCTCCTTTGTGAATTCTCGGTTTAGCTCTGTTCTCATTTTTTGATTGAATTCATTGGTTTCTTGGTGTTTAATTTCTTGAGTTCTTTATATATTTTGGATATTAGCCCTCTATCACATGTGGCAGGTTGGTGAAGATATTTTCCCAATTAGATGCTTCCATTTTGTTCTAATGACAATGTCCTTTGCCTTACAGAAGCTTTTCAGTTTCATAAGGTCCTATTATTTGATTGTTGGTCTTTGAGCCAGAGCTATTGGTGCTCTGTTCAGGAAGTTGTCACCTGTGCCAATCAGTTCAAGGCTTTTCCCCACTTTCTTTTCTACTAGATTAGTGTGTCAGGGTTTGTGTTAAGGTCTTTGATCCACTTGGACTTAAGTTTTGTGTATGGTGATAAGTATGAGTCTATTTGCATTATTTTACATGTCAACATTCAGTTAGACCAGAGTCATTTGTTGAAGATGATGTCCTTTTTCCATTATACAGTTTTGGCTTGTCAAGAATTAAGTGACTGTAGGTGTGTGGATTTATTTCTGGGCCTTCGATTTAATTCCATTGATCAATTGGTCTTTTTCTATGTCAGTACCATGTTGTTTTTATTACCATTGCTCTGTAATACAGATGGAAATAAGAGATGGTTATTTTTCCAAATGTTCTTTTATTGTAAAGGATTGATTTAGCTATTCTTGGTTTTTGTTTATCCATATGAAATTGAGAATTGTTCTTTCAGGTTCTGTAAAGAATTGTGTTGGTATTTTGATAGGAATTGCATTTAATCTGTAGATTGCTTTTGGAAGAATGGCCATTTTTATTATGTTGAACCAGTCATACCCCTTCTTGGCATATATCCAAAAGATACTCCATCAAAGTACAAGAGCATTTCCTCAATAATGTGCATAGTAATTTCATTAATAATAGCCAGAAACTGGAAACAACCCAGATGTTCTTTAAGCAAAGAATAGACAAAAAAAATCCTGTGATACATTTATGCAATGGAATGCTATTCAGCCACCAGGAACATAGAAATCATGCATTTTGCAACCAAATGGATGGATCTAGAAAAGGTCATCCTAAGTGAATTAATGGAGATCCAGAAAGATACACATGGTATGTACTCTCTTATAAGTGGGTTTTAACCATAAAGCACAGGACAACCATTGTACAACCCACAGACCCAAGCAGACAGGAACCTAGCATAGCTATCTAAAGAAAAACTTCATGGAGCAGCAAGTCATGGATCCTATTGCTTGTTAGTGGAACACCTTAACCTAGCTGCGTAGCCATATCAAGCCCCAGTACAAGAGAAAGTATTTTTCCCTCATTTGACTGATGAACTGAGGGGGGTTGATTGATATATGGGGCTTCCCTTATCTGAGGAGGAGAGGAAGGAGATGTGGAAAATGGAGAGAGGGTGTTTGGGACCTGGAGGGGAGGAGGGAGGGGACTTTGATTGAGATGTAATTTGAAAAAAATAATTTCAAAAAAGAGAGAAAAGGGTGGTACAAATAAGAGACCAGTATCACTGAGATGATTTTTTAACAGCTTGATAATACTCCATTTTGTAAATCTAGCAGAAGAATTTTGTTGGTGACAGATTTTGTTGGGCTTTGTTACTCTGAGGATGTCTTCATTGTGATTTTTATATATGAAGCACATTTTTTCCTTTATGTAAATAGAAGTCTGCCTGGATGGCCAGGAACTGGAGACTGTATAGCCTGGAGACCTAGGATAGTACCAAACACAACTGAAAAAAATCAATGAAATTATTTCTAATGATAGTCAGCTATACACACAGAACAGCGTCTTCACCAGTTATCATCAGAGAGGCTTCTTCTGGCAGCAGATGGAGTGGATGCAGAGATCCACACCCAGACAGTATGTGGAGAGAGTTTAAATTGGAGACATCTATTAGGTTCCTCCCTTCAGAGCTTGTGGAGCCAAGCAGAGGAGGTGGGTGGGAGGAGACTGTATGAGTCAGAGAGGATGCACCATGAAGAACCTGAACCACTGAATCAACTAAGCAGAGCTTGTAGGGGGCTCACAGAGACTGAAACAGCAATCACGGGGCCTGCAAGGATCTGCAACAGGTCCTTTGAATATATGTTATGGCTGTTAGTTTCCTGATACTGTGGGACTCCTAACAATGGAAGTAGGTGTGTCTCTGACTCTGTTGCCTGCTTTTAGGACTCTTTTTCACCTATTGGGTTGCCTTGCCAGTCTTGATATGAGGGCTTTTGACTTACAGTATTGTATGTTGTTTTTTTGTGTTTGGTCGTTGTCTCTTAGGGGCCGTTTCTTTTCTGAAGGTAAATGGAGGAGGCATGGATCTGGGGGAGACAGGGCTCAGGGAGCTGTGAGGAGTGGAGGAAGGAGAAACTGTGGACAGAATGTATTGTATGAGAGAATAATACTTTCAATAAAAATGAAAAAATCTAGCATTGATGGTAATTTTATGGAGGATTATCAAAGATATGCCTGTCTTCTGTTTTCTGTAAGTTTGTCTTTCAAATATCAAATATTTTTTCTCTATATATTCTTTCTTTCTAGCTTTTCATTCATTATTATATTTACTAGTTGAATAGGATTATGATATGTCTTTGTATGGCTCTAAAAATGTTTCTCTGTACTTATTTCTTTGCTTTGGAATCACTGATGCCCTGAGTATTGGCCTTTCCTTATGAGTCATAATATCTAGAAACTTCACTTAATGTTTGTTCATTGGCACCTTTTTTTTGTCATTTCAATTATGCTAAAGAGATAGTGAACGTTTTAATTTTATAATTTCAATTTTTTGAGACTTTGTTTATTTTATGATTTTCTCTTTTTAGAACTTCCTTTTTTCTTGTCTTTTCATTTAACTCAGGGGATAGTTATAGTAACAACTTTAACATCTTGATCTTTCCAACATCGGGGCATCTTATAGTTGAATTTTATTAATTATGTCTTTTCCTGCATAGTCGGTAAAATTTTCCTGGCTGTTGTTGGATAGGACATTTAAAATATTTTATTATGGAGTCTTGGTCCTCTTTTAGTTCTCTGGAGAAGTTTCTTTTATCTTATTTATTTTATGAGATATTTAGTCAGTTTCTATCTTATTCTCTATGGTTAATAGTCGGTTAATAGTCTTTGTTGCTTAAAGTTTTAAGACTTTGTTTTGCTGCATTGGTTTATCTCATTTACCACTTAGGAGATTGTCTAGTGTTATTTAGGTTGAAGTTCATCCTAAATTCTCAAAGCCTGCCGTGCAGCTATGGGTCTGTTCCATACTTTTGCTGTTCATGAATTCTCCTGAAATAGAGACACTAAATTAAATTGTATTACTCTTCTCAAACCTTTTGGTATGCTGACTTTAAGTTGGACCATGCACAAACAGCTCAACTGAGAGGATTCACAGGCAGAATTAGTGGAATCCTTAATATTTTAAATTCTGGAATATCCACACACTGTCTGTCCTACAGGACTTCCCTTCTCTGGTGTTCCTAATAAGATATATATGAGGTTTTTGTCAGAGTTTCAGCCACATGTGTTCTTTGTCTAAGGCTGGGACCTAGTGAAATTTTGCACTTCTGTGGTGGGATGTCTGTTGACATTGCCCTTTTTGAGGGGAGGTCTGGTTTTTTGTTTTTTGTTTTTTTTTTTTTTACTTTTACACACAGAATTCTGATTTTAGTATTTTTTAAAGTTATGTTCTAAGATATCTTAAACTTGAAATTATTACAAATATGTATTTTTCTTCCCCCCTCACATTTATGTAGTTATTTATTATACAATCTTCTCATCTTCTTCCCAACCCAAAATTGCCTGTAACCTTCTGAGGTATATAGATTTTTGTTAATGACGAGAATAAAGGAACTCAAAAGTTAGAACACAAAATTAGATTACATGAAAATGTTAATATCTGTGAGTTAATATCCACTGGAATATCACAGTGTACTCCATAATTAATAATAATAATAATAATAATAATAATAATTTTATTATTACACATGAATAAAAATCTTCCAATGTTTAAGGATATGGAAATGTGAATAATAAAATTTGATCATCATACACAATGCAACTATATCAAATTGTTACGTTACCATGTTAACTTATAGTTCATGATTTTTATAGTTTGAGATTCAAGGTCTGATTCATTGTTACTCTTTTTCCTTTTCTTTTTAAAAAATTTTAAAATTTATTCTTTATCTTATACATTAAATCCAACCACAGTTTCTTTCTCCTCCTTCCTCCCCTCCTAGGACCTCTTCTCTTTTTTTTTCTTCTTCATTTTTAATTTATTTTTTATTTCTTCAAGTTACATCTCAATCAGAACCTCCTCCCTATTTCCCTTTCTAGTCCTATCCTTCCACCCTCCTCCCCCTCAACGCCCCCTCCTCTACCCTATTCTTTTTTTTTTTAGTTTAAGGTGTTTCTCCCCCCCACCCAACAGCTGTCCCTTTCAGTCCAACAAATGGTTCTTTCTCTTATAACTATAAATACAATACAAAACAACAGAAATAAATAGGCCACATTTATGAGAGTTATATGGCTTAGCATACATTCCCAATGTCCAGTCCATATGTATTTGACACCTGACTTTAACATTCTACTATCTAACCATCTCCATGAGTTTAAAGTTCTATATCTAACTCAGCTTTTATACTAACTTGCCTCACAATTTTAAAAACATCTTCTTAGATCCAGAACACCCTCTTGATTCCTAAACAACTCAAAATTTAGTTATGAGACTCTAGCTATCTATTCTTCAACCACCTCAGAGACCTGAGAGTGATAAATATATCTGATTGTATAGGAAGTGCAGGGCCCACAGCTTAGGACCTCTTCTCTTAAACCCCATCTGCAATCCACTCCTCCTTAATTTTCATTCAAAAAAGGGCAGACTTCCCAGGGATATGTTGATATTCGTTACTCTTTTATTTTTCAACATTTATTTATTTCTTCAAGTTCCATCTCAATCACAGTTGTAGAAATCTGAGGTATTGTTGACTTGGAGTAGAGCCAACGTGAACTTATTCCTACAGTCATAGACCACCTCCCTTTCCACTAATTCATTTGATGTTAAGGATAGGAGATCTAGAGACATCGTACTCTCTACTAGCATATCCTTTTAACAGTTTGGAGTACTGCAGCTGTTTTGAAGATTTTCCTTACCATTTTTCCTGGTATTTGGATTGTTCTGACTAGAAATTGCCTCTAGAGAGGAAGAGACAATGTTTAATGAACTGTAAAAATATTTTTGTTATTGTCTGAGCACTGCTTTAAGTTCAGTCTCTGATTTAAAAAATATTATTATAATGTTGTTCTTTGATATTTTTGTTTCTTCCACTCTCATCACTATCAGTTTCATATAGCCTGCCTTTTCTCTGGAGCTACAGCTCCAAACATTTCTTTTGCTTTCTAGGGAACATCACTTTCAAAAGAAAGACATGTCACTAGAAAGGTCTGTGATCAAAAATATTCCAGAAAGGTGTTACTGTAGACCTATAACAATGTCACTGAGAGCGTGAAGTACATCAAACATGTCTGAAAACAATTACAGATAATGAGTTATTTATTTCTCATACAAAGAAGTCTTTTATTTTCACCCACTCCATTAGTATATCAGTGCTTATTTCTTGTTTCTGCTGATGAGTCCATCTCTTTAGATCTTACTTAGTGCTCCTGATTTAAAACTCTGGTCTGGAAAACCAGGAGATTATACATTTATGGATTTATATATTAAAAAACCAACACTTATGGATCTCTGAAACGGTTTCTGTTTGAGGTAATTAAACTGAGGCTCAAGAGTACAAGTATCTTAATCATGATGAGAGAATTTGCCCGAAGCTTGTCTGTGGCTTTTCTGAAGTCAGATTCAATGATTGTTTCACTACATTCTGTGGGAGTACTGTAGTATGTGAAAAAATATGGTAGATTTAGTAGAAGAATAGATGAAAATGTTGGAGGAATTTCTAGAATTAGTGAAAGACAAATGAAATCACTGCAATTCACAACTGAAATATGTGTTTATGGTTTACAGTTGAGCCTTAAATGACAAATTGAGGAATGTGATAATGATAGATGGGCAATGCTGAGGGTGATGACCCAGGAGTCAGGGTGTTTTGTTTGTGTTTGTTTGTTTGTTTGTTTGTTTGCTTGTTTTGGAACCAGTGCAAAAAAAGAGAGAGTACCCTGAATGGTGCTTTCTGTTCACTAACTGTATCTGTGTGGGAGGGGTACTAAACAGTTAATTTTGAGGTTTCATCAAAACTAAAATAACTGAAAAGTTGGAGAAAAAGTATATGATTTTTTAAAATAAATTTATTTGTTGCTTCAGGTTACATCTCCATCATATTGTCCTCTTTCCCCCCTTCCCAGATCTGCCCTCCCACCCTCCACCCTCTAACCCTTCCATCCCACTCCTCTGGAGGGAAGTGTCCCTACATAACAGTCCCCTGCCCCAGTTCAGAAGTCATATGAGGGCCAAGAGCCTATTCACACCCTGGGGGCCTACAAGGCAGTACCACCAGTAAAAAGTGTCTCATTGCCAGGTAGAGAAAACTAAACAAACAAACAAAAAAGTCTATGTGAATGTTCCCTTTGGTGCATTGGTTGTAGTATAGATATCCTGTACTATGTAGCTAAAATCCGACTATAAGTGAATAGAAGCCATGTGCATACCTCTGAGTCTGGATTAGCTCACTCAGGATGAGCTTCTCTAGTTCCATCCATTTGGGTACAAATTTCATTGTTTTTGATAGCTGAGTAACATTCTGTTGCGTAGATATACCACAGTTTTTTTTTTTTAACTCAATCTTCGGTTGAGGGAAATCTGGGTTCTTTCCACTTTCTAGCTATTACAAATAAGGCTGCTATGAACATAGATGAGGAAACTTCCTTATGATTCCGTGAGGAATCATTTGGATGTATACCCAGAAGTGGTATGGCTGGGTCCTGAGGCAGAGCTATTCCAAGTTTTCTAAGATATCGCCAGACTGACCTCCATAGTGGTTGCACAAGCCTGCACTCCCACCACCAGTGAAGGAGGGTTCCCCTTTCTTCAAACCCTCACCAGCATGTACTGTCATTTGAATTTTGGATCTTAGCCATTCTGACAGGTGTGAGATGGAATCTCAGAGTCGTCTTGAGTTGCATTTCTCTGATGATTAAGGATGTTGAGCATTTCTTCAAGTGTCTGTCAGCCATTAGGGGTTCCTCTTTTGTGCATTCTTTATTTAGCTCTGTTCCCCATTTTTTGATTGCATTATTTGGTTTCTTGGCATTTAATTTCTTGAGTTCTTTGTAGATTTTGGAGATTAGCCCTCTGTCAGATGTGGGGTTGGAGAAGATTTTTTCCCAATCTGTAGGCTGCCGTTGTGTTCTAATAACAGTGTCTTTTACCCTACAGAAGCTTTTCAGTTTCATGAGGTCCCACTTATTGATTGTTGGTCTTAGGTCCTGAGCTGTTGGTTTTCTGTTCAGGAAGTTGTCACCTGTGCCAATGAGTTGGAGGGTTTTTCCCACTTTCCCTTCTGGTAGATTTAGTGTGACCTGCCTTATGTTAAGGTCTTTGATCCACTTGGACTTAAGTTTTGTACAAGGTGATAAGTATGGGTCTAACTTCATTATTTTACAAATGGACATCCAGTTGGACCAGCACCATTTGTTGAAGATGAAGTCATTTCTCCATTGTGTGGTTTTGGCTTCTTTGTCAAAAATTAGGTGGCCATAGGTGTGTGGGTCCATTTCTGGGTCTTCAAGTAAATTCCATTGATCCACTGGTCTGTGTCTATGCCATTACCATGCTGTTTTTACTACTATTGCTCTGTAGTACAGCTTGAAATCTGGGATGGTGATACCTCCAGATTTTTTTTTATGTACAGGATTGCTTTAGCTATTCTGGATTTTTTGTTGTTCCACATGAAATTGAGAATATCACTTTCCAGGTCTATAAAGAATTGTGTTAGTATTTTTATAGGATTTGCATTGAATATATATTGCTTTAGGTAGGATGGCCATTTGTATTATGTTGATCCTACCTATCCATGAGCATGGGAGATCTTTCCATCTTCTAAAGGTCTCTTCCATTTCTTTCTTCAAGGACTTGAAGTTCTTGTACAGGTCCTTTACTTGCTTGATTGGAGTTACCCCCAGGTATTTTATATTGTTTGTGGCTATTGTGAAGGGAGTTGTTTCCCTGATTTCTTTCTGAGCCCATTTGTTTGTTGTATAAAGAGGGGCTTCTGATTTTTTGAATTAATTTTGTATCCAGTCATCTTGCTGAAGGTGTTTATCAGCTGTAAGGGTTCTTTGGTGGAATTTTTGGGGTTGCTTATGTAAATAGGGATAATTTGACTTCTTCGTTTCCAATTTGTATCCCCTTGATCTTCTTTAGTTGTCTTATTGCTCTAGCAAGAACTTCAAGTACTATATTGAAGAGATATGGTGAAAGTGGGCATCCTTGTCTTGTCCCTGAGTTTAGAGGAAATGCTTCAATTTTCTCTCCATTTAATTTGATGTTGGCCACTGGCTTGCTGCATATTGCCTTTATTATTTCTAGGTATGATCCTTGTATGACTGTACTCTCCAGAACTTTTAGCATGAAGGGGTGTTGGATTTTGTCAAATGCTTTTTCCACATCTAGTGAGATTATCATGTGGTTTTTTTCTTTCATCTTGTTTATATGGTGAATTATACGTTGATAGACTTTCTTATGTTGAACAATCCCTGCATTCCTGGGATGAATTCTACTTGATCATAGTGTATGATACTTTTGATGTGTTCTTGAATTCGGTTTGCTAGTATTTTATTAAGTATTTTTGCATCTATATTCATGAGGGAGATTGGTCTGAAGTTCTCTTTCTTTGTTGGGTCTTTGTGTGGTTTAGGAATCAGGGTGACTGTGGCCTCATAGAATGAGTTTGGCAGTGTTCTTTCTGATTCTATTTGGTGAATGAGTTTGAAGAGTATTGGTGTTAGCTCTTCTTTGAAGGTCTGGTACAATACTGTGCTAAAACCATCTCGTCCTGGGCTTTTTTAGGTTGGGAGATTTTTAATGACTGTTTTTATTTCCTTAGGGGTTATAGGGCTGTTTAATCTGTTAACCTGATAGAAGGTCTTACAAAGCAGTTCAGACTATTCTTGAAGCCACTCTCTTCCTGCTAGGATTGAATATGTGTACTGCTATTATTGACTTTATTCTGTATTATCTTTGTGAGAGTCAAGATACTCATTTTTTCTAGTAGAAAAATAGAGTTCTAAAGCTAAAGTTTTAGTGATTGTGGTCATTTAAATGTCTCCTGGGTTTTATGTTACGAATATATATTTTGCCACCTTCTTACTTAAATTCTTCAGCAGGAAGGCATTTGGATATTATTGTTTTCCTGAACATTCTAGATACAAGACCCTAGATGGAGTAGCATAGACAATAAAACATAGACTTGAAGCCTGGAAAATGCCAAAGGTATGATGTGTGTGTAGACAGTCTGTTCAGAGGGGTGTGAATCAGTTGCAGAGCTTCCAGTAGAGCTCAGCAGGAATGCTATATACTTTTCTAATCTCTGCTTTCCTTAGCTACCCTTCTGGATTTTTCCATAGAGTTTATCGGAAATGAATGCACTGGGTTTGGGGAATGAATGAATCCTTACAGTATCTGTCTGCCCACAGAGATTGTCAAGGAGAAATGAGAACTATATTAGCTTGAGAGCAGAGTGCCAGTTTCCATTTTTCTAAGGACCTTGCCTCAAAGTCACAGGAGCCTGTTGCATAAGTCCCCATGGCTAGCAGACTTAGCTAGTCATAATAGAGACTCATTTCCAGGTGCTTTATTGTCCCTCATCAAGGTGAAAAGTGTATGCAAAAATGAGCACTTGTTCCTCCAAAATTCTAACAATCTGAAAGCAAACAGGAAAGTTAGCTGGTAGTTCTCTTGGCTAATGCCCCAATTCTCAGAAAGAAAAGCAATGCAGGAAGAAGAGTCATCAGGATCCATAATGCACTGAAAAAGTATCATTTCATATCATTACTTTCATCATCACTTGTATAATGAAGCTGTGACATACAGACATGAAATATATTTCAGAGGATCAATAAGATCTGACCCGTGGGTAAGTGAAGAGAAGAAGGCAAGTGAAAGGACTCAAAATCACCTTTAAATAGGAGGTTTTAAAGAAGTTGTAGCATGGAATGGAAAAGAACAAAAACAGATTTTAGGCTACAGTGCTCATTTTTTTTTTGCATCTCTGAAGATCTTTAAATATCAAAAGAAATAGAAAACCCAGTTTGTCTTGTGTTTCTAAATGACAGAACCAAGAATGATATGTATTTGCATGCTGGTGGAGCAGAGAGAATTGGAAAGCCTGTAGAAACAATCTGAAAGTATTGTTCCTACCATAATTTGAGGTTTTCAAGGAGAAGATGAAAGGTTTCTTGGGTATGTACTTGAAGTTAAACTAGAAAATAAAGGTTATTATAAACAACATACTCAAACATCATAAACACAGTAATCATTTGCTAATTAGCTAATCTTTGTTCTTCCATATAATACTAGATGGAAATAATGCAGGATTTGATCCAATGCATTCTCTATCAATTAGCGTTCCAACGAACCTTAATGATTATGTGTACATGTATGTGTGTTTACAGAATGTATCTAAGTTTGGATCACTTCACGCCATTGAACCACTTCCAATACTGCAGCAAATTTGCAAAAGGAAAAGATCATCAACTGTCTTTTGTTTCAGATTTAGAGTGGAATGAAATAAGTTCCCAGATCAAATGAAAAATGAGTCAAAAGCATCTGTAAGTCATGTGAAAAGCCTCTCTTATCTTTTATTAATGACTATTTCACATTTGTATCTATTGAGAAGACCACAGATGGACTAAATTATGTGGACTATGGCCACATTTTAGTACAATTAACTGTACTTTATATTCATTCAAATGAAATTGTAAAGCTCTACAATTGTTCCTTCACACAGAGGATCTGGAGTCCCAGGTGGTTACTGTCCTCTCAGATGGAGCGTAGACTTCAGACTTTTGTGTGATTCTGACCAGCTGGTCATATGAGTGGCTCATGTGGTCTAGCTTCTGTAATAGTATAAGCTGTGGTAAAAACATTGTACAGTGAACACTGAATCTATCTACCACTGGCTTACACACAGTCTCTTTAAAGCCTTAGAGCCGCTCTGAGGTAGTTTCTACCATTCCAATTTTTCTAGAAGGTAAAGTAAGTACATAGGAGTTCAATAACAAAAGCTTCACCAAGAGGGCTGGAGAGATGGCTCAGAGGTTAAGAGCACTGGCTGCTCTTCCAGAGGTCCTGAGTTCAATTTCCGCCAACCATATGGTGGCTCATGACCATCTATTATGAGATCTGGTGGCCTCTTCTGGCCTGCAGGCATACATGCAGACAGAAAACTGTACACATAATAAATAAATAAATATTTAGGAAAAAAAACCTCACCAAGAGTGGCCTGCCTAATGTTAGATTCGAGTGTAATTGTATTGTTTTGTTAATTAATCTATGTTGTTTAGTGTAGTTATGCATAAGGAAATTAGAAATCACGGCACCACACCATAGATGTATTAGTATTTGATTCACCAGCCAATGAATATCTCAGGATACACTTTTATGAATCTTATCATTAGTTCTTAGGTATAGTCTCTGCTCATCCAAGTGGAGAAGTAGCTACAAGAGAAGACTGTGCTCATACTGAGAGCCCAACTGTTTAAAACATGGCTCTATTCTCAGTCATGTTTTTGTTGATTAAGCTTGGGAGTAAATTGTATCTTTGGGCAAATGGATTGTATTGTTGGTTATTACTAAGTGATAGACTCTTCTGCAAATGGAATGATTTTGGATGAGTGTAGTGGTCTTGAGCACATGGAACACTACAGTGCCTTATAGATGACTTGGAAAAGCGAGAAATCAGTTTACAAGAGACAGATGAAGATATAAAGAATATTTGGGCCATAACCCATGTCTGTGTGAACAGAGTGAATTTAATACAGATGCAAGAGTGTGTTTTATGCTTACAAATGACAGTAAAGAAATACTAATATAGACTATAAAAAGCAGCCCAATTGTGTATATGCCAAATCCTGTATATATATTTTTTAAATTTTATCTGTGCTGTAGTATGTCAACTTGTGTCAGCTATATAGGGCTGGTGTAGGACTGTAGTTACAGAGCTTATGAGGTTTTTAGTAGGTTGAAATGGGTCTGACTGAGCTACATAGTAGGCTTTCTGGTTTATGCTGCGTTTGAGGCAAGCTTCTATGGAATGTCTGGTTGGCTTCAGTAACACAAAAAGACCTGATCTAGGTAGAAGAGAAACTCTGTAAAGGTGTAACATCACTTTCTGGTCATCTATTGTGTTCAGAATGTTTGTGTGTCTCTAAACTTGTGTATTGACATTTAACTCCAAATCTGAAGTTTGGAGTTGATTAGTTAGGCCTTCAATGGGAAGCTGATTCTGTAAAAGAGATTTTAGCATGTTCTCCAATTCCTTCTATTATGTAAGGATATAGATAGTATCCTATGAAGAAGGACTCTCACCAGATATCAAATAAATCTACTGAAACTTTGATGCTGGACTTCCTAGCCTTCAGAATAATGAACCATGATGTTCATAAATTACGAGTCTAAAATATTTTCCTATAGCAGCATAGAAAATATATCATTATTAACTTGGCAAATACATGATGAGATTTATCCATTAATTTGAAAAAAATTCAGTGAGTAACTTCCAAGTAAAAGGCTCATGTTCTATACACTGAGGATACAGAGATAAACCATGGTTGGCACATTAACCCCAGCATTAACAGAGGCACATCGATCTCTGAGGCCAGCCTGGTCCATAGAACAAGTTCCAGAATAGCCATTGCTGCAGAGAGAAATCCTGTTTCAAAAAAACAAAGCAAATAAAACAAAAAAATAAATAATAAAATTTAAAAAATTAAACATGGATGGTGCCCACCAGAAGGTCTGGGTTTAGGTGTGAGGGCATAGAAGGAACTAGATATCAGAATCAAAGAAAACTGATGTATAGTATACAACGTGTGTGGGATCAGCTAGTTCCAAATCTCAGGTACTTAATTTAACAATAGTTTCTCTTTCACTAACAAAGTCCATTGTGGATAGATTTTGATGGCTACCCAGTTGTCCTACTTGGGCTCATCATCCTAGACTCTTCAGTCTGGTGGCAGAACCACACCAGTCAGTATTTGTTTCTGTGCTCACCATGGCATAGAGGATCTACTATTAAACATTAATTGGTCCAGAAACTCACTATTTATTACTATAACTGGAGCCATTTGCCTTGCACTTTCCTGTTTCAGGTTTTCGGTAAGTGCAGGCACCACCATCCTGTGTTCTGGATGTTGAAGAGTATTAGATTTTGCACTATTTTTTTT
>CAJQZJ010000285.1:53307-63540 GCA_907164525.1 Lophiomys imhausi
TGTATATTGATACAAAATTAAGATTATATTTGGCCACAATGGTATTGGTCCTGTTCTTTTCTTAAGGTTTTGCAGTTCTATGGACGTCTCAGATTGGATTTTTTTCATTGCTTCAACTTCCCTTTTCAGTTCTTCCATTCCTTTAAGCACTTTATTCATTTCTATCACCTCCTTTGCAGTACTTTGTTGTTTCTCTCTGAGGTATTTGATTTCCTCCCTTAGGCCTTCTATTATTAATATAAGCATAGAATTGAGGTCATTTTCCTTTGTTTCAATCGTGTTAGGATGTCCAGAGTTGTCTGTAGCATTATTGCTAGGTTCTGGAGATAGCCTATTATTTTGTTTTTGTTTTTGTTTTTGTTTTTTTTACCATGTTCTTGGGCTGAACTTTTGCCATCTGATTGACCCTGGCATTGTCTGTTTGTTTCTTTTGTCAGTTGACCTTGGTTCTCAGGAAAACTCCCTGCCCCGGGGTTGGTCTGATCCTGAGATCCTGGTGTCCACCTCCAGATGGTGGTCAGGTTCCTGAGTGAGTGTTGCTCTCCTCAACTGGTAGTGACCCAATTGGACCAATATACATGGAATTTGAGTCGGTACGGGGCTATCCTGTGAGGACCTGGGAGCTGGCAGGTCTCTCCAGAAAGGCAGGTAGAGTTGTGATTGGGCCTGTGTTCTCCCCTCAGTGACACAGTTGATCTGGTTCAGCAGCTAGGCTGGCCGTGCAGCCAGGGAGCTCCACCCCAGACTGGTGCTAGCCTTGGTATGCTTGTTCCTGACTGTCTCAAATGCTAGGGTGCTAGGGTGAGTGACCCACCCCAATATTTGTGGAGAACACACAGTCACCGGCTCTGTTTGCAGTCACTCTTGGCTCCTAGTTGTTTGCTGTGACTGTGTTAGGTCTCTGCCTCTCAGCTACAGTGCACACTGAGCCACCATGTTGGAAACTCCAGAAAAAAAATTTTACTTACCTTTGCTGTTGTGGTCTGGCTGTTTTTCCCTGTTGGGTGTACAGGTCCCCATGCAGGCTGGATATAAGGCAGACAGGCTGGACCACTGATCTGTGGCTGTAGCCATGGACTGAATCCGCTTGTGGGCTAGATCTGCTCTAGTTGGCGCTCCTCTCCAGAAGAGTGACAGAGCTGGCTGATCTCAGGGGGTGTTCCTGGGAACTGAGTGAGCTGTTTCACGTGGTGACCAGTCTCAGTGTTCGCCATGGGAATTCAGATACCATCTGTCTGTGTTTCACAGTTGGCTAGGGGACCTCACATTCACTCCGCAGTGACTAATCTCATTCACCTACAACTCAGATACAATGCTCTATGATTGGTGCCATCTTGGATCTCCCCTATTTCTTATTTCTTACTACTGTTTTATGCATAGCCGATGATCATAGCTGTTCATGGATTCAAATGTTGCTCTTTTTTGCTACTATTCACTTCCAGCCCACCATCATTTTTAGCATGTTTAATTGAAGAGGATCTTAACTGACTGCTTTGATTTTATTTTTATTTAGTTATTATTTAGTGAACATATGAGTTATAGTGTGATAATTCAGCACATATATATGATGTGCAATGATAAAATCATGCCCAATTTTAATTTCTTACCACCAGCTTTCTTTGAAGTTCTTTGGTGTCCTCTTTCCTCAATGATTCCACATTTGTTTCTTTTTCTTTATTAAATTTGTGAAAAGTTTTGAAACTGGTTGTGTTTTCAAAGCCATCTTTGTCTGCCTATATGTCTGTGTGTCTGTATGTGTGTATGTATCTGTATGTACTTATGTATTGCTGGTACTATTTCTTTGTGTTTTCTTTTTAATTTTGCTCTTGTATGAGTTGTCGCTTATTTTACTTTGTGTGTACTCTGAAGTCCTTCTGGACTCTTAAGATAGTTTCGAATATTCATTTTTTTTTCATGAATGCCTTTAAATCTTCACTATCAGTTTCATTCCAAGTACCCCAAAACAAGACTTCAGACATAAACATATATCATTTTCAATCAGAGCTAAATATCCTTTCTTATATCTCATTTTTCTGGTATTTTAGTATGTGTTAAGTCGACAAGCCTATGTGTATTCATTAGTTTATATTTACTCATTGAGTTTTCTTATTGTTGAGAATTGATTTTTTATTATTATAATGTTTATTTGCTACATCTCCATCACAGTGCCCTCTCTCCACCCCACCCAGTTCCACCCTCCCACCATCTCCTCCCTTTTCCACCCATCCCACTCCTCTGATGTGGAGTGTCCCTAAAATTAGCCCCTCTCAGTTCAACAGTCATATGAGGGCTAAGAGCTTCCTCTTGCACTGGGGCCTACATGGTAGCACCCCTAGGGCAAATTGTCCCATTGATAGGTCACAGAGTCTATGTTCCTGATCTTTTTTGTTGTGTTGGTTGTAGGATAGTTATCCTGTACTAGAGCTTTTATTTGTTGAGAACTTGTTTGTGTTTGTTGATTTTTTTCCATGCAATCCAAATTTTGACTTACGTATTTTTGTTATATATTGTTAATTTATACATAAGAGATATATTTTATTACTGTTATGAAAAAGAAAAATAAGAAATTATAAGGATTTTTAAATAAATTCCACCTTATTTTTCCCCCTCAGATTCTTTCATGTTCCCTCATTCACTCTTGAACTCATGACTTGTTTTCCTTAAATGTACACACACACACACACACACACACACACACACAAATATATATATAACCCATTGGATATATGGAAATATCTCTCATACTCATGGATTAGTAGAATCAATATTGTGAAAATGACAATCATACCCAAGTCATCCTACAGATTCAATGTAGTCCTGATCAAAATCCCTAGACATTACTCACAAAAATAGGAAAAAAAAATCCTAAAATTCACATTGAATCACAAAAGACTCTGGAAAACTAAAGCAATGACAAATAAACTGAACAATTCTGGAAGTATTAGCATTCCAGATTTCAAGCTCTGTTATTTCCAATAGGATGATCAATGAATGTCTTTGCTGTAGTGAATTTTAAAGGACTTGTATTTTTCACTTGACATACTCCTTTTAAAAAACTGAAATGATACTTTATTGCAAAGGCAAAACTTTATCACATAGTCCATCTTGTGTGTATTGTATATGTTTTTAGAGGTTTATTTTTTTAGATCCTGATTATAGTCCCCTCCCTCCCCTCCTCAATGTCCCACCCTTCTGCCTGCTTCACCACCTTTCCCTTCTCCTCAGAAAAGAGAAATTCCTTTTCTCCATCCCATCCCATCCAGCACATCTAGTTGGATCAGGACTGAGCACATTCTCTTCCACTGAGGCCAGACAACACAGCCTTATTAGGGGGAAGTGATCAAAAAAGCATGCATCAGGTTCTATGTCAGAGATAGGCCCCTCTCCACTTGCTAGGGGACCCACATGATGACCAAGCTGTCCAATGGTTACATATGTGTAGGGGGTCTAGGACTAGGCCATGCATGCTCTTTGATTGGTGCTTGAGTCTCTGTGAGTCCCTGTAGGCCTAGGTTAGTTATTGCTGTTGATCTCCTTGTGGAGTGATTATCACTTCCAGGTTTTTCTATCCTTCCCCCCACGCTTCCACAAGACACCCTGATCTCTGACTAATGTTTGGAGGTGAGTCTCAGCTTCTGTTTGCATCCTCTACTGCATGGAATTTCTCAGAGAACAGTTATGGTATGCTCCTGTCTGTAATCATAGCAGAGTTTCATTAGTAGTGATGGGGATTGGCTCTCTACCTTGGGGTAGATCTCAGGTTGAGCCCATCATTGGTGGCTATTACCTCTTTGTCTGCTATATCTTTATCCCTGCACATCTTGTACACAGGGTAAATTTTGGGCTGAAGGTTTTGTGGATTGGTTGGTTATCCCCTAGAAGTCCTCCATAGGTAGAAGTTGGCCTCTTCAGTTTCCATATCCCCCTGCTCCTAGGAGTATCAGCTAGAGTAACCATCATATCCTCCCAGGGGCCCACCCTATTGCAAGTCTCCAGCTTGTGTCAGAGATGCCCCCCTCTGTTTCTCATGTTTCTTCCAGCCCTCTCACTGGATGGAAGCTCGTGTCCATTTTTCCTTCTCAGTGGTGGGACCCAATTTGCTTGAACATGCTGCCACAGTCTTTGTGAGATCATATGTGCTTCAATCCTCTTAAGTTTAAAAGACACTATTTTCTTAGTATCATTTGTCCCTTCTGACTCAACATATTTTTGTCACTGCTTGCACATAGGTCCCTGAGCCTGGGGTTGGGAGGGGACTGTTTAATGAAGATACCCTATTTAGGATTGAGTATTCTAAAGTCTGTCACTCTATGTACACTGTCTAGTTCTGGGTCTCTATATTAGTTCTCATCTACTCTCACAAGAGGAAGCCTCTCTGATAATGGCTGAGTGAGGGCCTGAATTGTGGGTATAGGAGAATGTCATTAGGAGTCATTTTACTGCAGTATTGCTTTATCAAAACAATAGTATTCGGCTCCCCTCTAGGCCCAGGGCCTATCTACTCTGGAGGCCTTGTCAAGCTGAGAAGTTTCAGACATGGATTGTATCTCATGGAGTGAATCTTAAATCCATTCAGAGAGTTGTTGATTACTCCCACAACATTTGTAAAAGCAGGTCACTATTGTTGATCACAGGGTTTGGAGCTATGTTGATGGTTACCTCTAGAAGCAAGTAGAGTGATTTCTGCCATCATGAACACTAGTCAGTAGGATTGAAGGCTCTAGTTAGGCAACAGTTCAACTTCTCTGTGTTCAGTGACATGTAAGTTCTGTCTTCAACAATAGAGCCTTACCATCAGTTTATTGAGAGGAATCAATAGTTGTGGCAATAGCCTAAATTGTTGGGGGTCTCCATGGAGACCCTTTGGCCAATTACTCAACTAGATGAAACCCATTCCAGGTACTAGATGGTTCACACTTGGTGGTGAAATATGTCTAGCTGAAATTTGTCTCACCCATTGTTTGGTCACTCTATTTAGATTTTTTCATATATGTATATGTTTTAAGAAGGTTCTACAGTAGTCTTTATCCATATGAACACTCCAATGGCCTTTAGTGTTAGTTGTTCCTCCCAATATTCTCTCACTTAACTCTCCCATCCCCTTTAGTCCTCTCTTTCCAGGATACCCACTGTCTCTTCATAAGTATGTATTCTATTTCCCCTTCCTTTGCAGTCTCTCATTCTATACCTGACCTCTGTGGTCATCCTCCCAGTTCCAACCCCCTCAACTCCTCTCACCATCTCTTCAGAACAACTTCCCCTCCATTTCCCTTCAAAAAGGGCAGCTCTCCCAGGGATATCAGCCAAACATGGCATATCAAGTTGCAATAAGACTAGGAACCTCCTCCCTTAAATTTTGAGTTGTTTAGGAGTCAAGAGAGTGTTATAGATCTAAGAAGATGCTTTTAAAATTGTGTTGAAAGTTAGTATGAATGTTGAGTTACATATAGAACTTTAAACTCATGGAGATGGTTAGATAGTAGAATGTTAAAGTCAGGTGCCAAAATATATATGGAGTGGACATTGGGAATGTACGCTAAGCCATATAACCCTCATAACTGTGGCCTAATTACCTCTGTTGTTTTGTATTGTATCTATTATTATAAGAGAAAGAGCCATTTGTTGGACTGAAAGGGGGAGCTGTTGGGGAAAATAAGGTATACCTTAAACTTTAAAAAAAAAGGGGAAGAGGATGGGGAGTTGAGGGTGGGAGGATCGGACTGGAGGGGGGAGTAGGGAGGGGATTGTGATTGAGATGTAACTTGAAGAAATAAAAAATAAAGAAAAAAAAGACTAGATGCAGCAACCCAGTAAGAGGAAAGGGTCACAAAAGCAGAAAGAAACAGAGTCAGAGACAGTCCTTTCTACCACTGTTAGAAGTCCCACAAGAACTCCAAGTTATACAACCACAACGTATATGCAGAGGACCTATATCAGACACATGCAGGCTTTCTGAATGTCACTTCCGTCTCTGTGAGTCTCTACCACAGTGTATATTTAGTGTTTTGAATATTATATGTCTTAAGGAATTTTGTTTCTGGCCATGTGTATTTAGTGTTCTGTTTACTTCTTATACCTGGATGAACTCCTCCTTCTTTTAGGTGGGGAAATTTTCTTCTGTGATATTGCTGTATTTGATGTGCCTTGACCTGTGTTTCTTCTTCTTCTGGTATCCCCATTATTCATAGATTTAGTCTTTTCATAGTGTCCCAGATTTCCTGAATGTTTTCTGCCTAGATGATCTTAAGATTTAATCTTTTCTTTGACAAAGGTATCCATTTATCTTATTGTGTCTTCAGTGCCTGAGATTCTCTCTTCCATATTTTGTACTCTGTTGCTGAGGTTTACCTCTGAGGCTTTTGTTTGACTTCCTAAATTGTTCATTTTTAGTTTAATTTCAGCTTGAGGTTTCTTTATTGATTCTATTTCTGCTTGTATGCCTTGAACTGTTACTATTATTTTTTTCCAGGGTTTATCTTTTTACAGACTCTAGTAAGGAGTATTTGTTAAAATCCCCTTTAAGAATTTTAATTGTGAATAAATTATGAGCATATTCACAATTGCTATTTTTAAAACCTTGCCTTGTTCTTCATCTATATTGCATTTTAGAGCACTTAGCGTAGTAGGGTTAGTTTCTGCTTTTTTTTTTTGCTACTGTTTAGCCATCTGGAGTTAGGATTATTGAGGTTATTATGCAGGGTTGGGGTTGATGTCTGGCCTGGTCTTTTTGGTGAGTATTCTGATCCTTAGTGATTTTGTTTTGCTTTGTTTTTGTTTGTTTTGGGTGTTGTTGTTTTGCTATGTTCTGATTAAGTTGTTTTCCTTGTTTTGTTTTGCCTTCAATTCATCTTGGGAAGTATTACAGGTTGTTAGGTGGCAGATAGGAAAGAGGAAGAAGTGGCCTAGGAAAAAAGAAGTTCCTATCCACACCAAGAGGCAAGGTCCCCAGGAACTTGAAGGTATAGTGAAATGAGTGGCTTCTACAAATAAGTTGCAATAAGACAAATAATAATATGGAGAGACATGGATGAAAGGCCTGGAGGGTGGATTTGTACCAAGTGTTGGAATCTCCAGTGAACGGAGTTGAAGCAGCTGGATGCACATATGCAAGCATGTTGTTGCATAGTTGAGGGTGAGAATGAAGTGATCATAATGGAGCAAAAGAAAGACAGTATAAATGACCCACCTACCTGAGTTCCTGCCAGGACATAACACTGGGATTCCCACATATAAATTGTTTCTAGTATTGAACAATAACATAAAGGAATGGGGATGATCTAGAAGAGAAGGCAGAGGGACCACAGGAAGGTGTATAGATGGTTCTGCACCAACATTAGGAGGAGTCCTCAGGGAATAGAGGTATGATAAGAGAAGAAGCACCTGCAAACTACATATTCACCTATTCATTTTTTTAAATGTTGACAAACAACAGAACAAAAATTAATATATTCAGATTAATTCTGTTCAGTTCATATGGTTACAGTAACTAGAAACAAATCTGTATGTCATTTTAATAATTAGTCTTGTTTATCTAGAGTTATTTGCTTTCAATCATATTCTTCCTTGTATAATTTACTTATAAAAATCAATCTCATTTCTTATAAATATAAATTGTATACTGTTATTGTGCTTAAAACTCTTCAAAGGGCTCTCATTGCTCTCACAATAAACCATCAAGATTTTAGAATGGCTTATGACTCCTCATATGATTAAGCCCTCGTATCATTAAGATCATCTCATACTACCACCATCAACATCACTGTCCTGCCCATTCTGAAATTCTTTCCATTCCTAAAATATCTGTGTTCTTTTTGATGTCTAGGCCTTTCAGTGCACATGTTTTTCACTTTCCCTGCAACACCACCATCCGTAGCCTAATTTAATCTCAATTGTCTAACGCCTATGTTAGCTATTATTTTCCCCAGAAAAATCTTACCAATTCTCAAAAGAACTGTTATTTATCTGATTCTGTACGATATAAAACTGCTTCTCACTCTCTATGTGAGGAACATTAATATAATGTTGCTTTGCAATTAATTCTTATGTTGATTATTTTTCTACTGCTATGATAAAATATCTGAAGCTAGATAGTTTTATAAAGAGAAGAGCTTACTGTTTTGTAGGTTTAGTGGCATGGTACTTGCATCTAGCACCACCTTAGCTTTGGTAAAAAAAAAATTGTATTAGGTAACATCATCATAATGGCATGCATATGTAGGAGAATGATGAATCATGCTACAACTTATGCAGAGAGTCTGGTAAGTGATAAAATCTGTTTGCTTCTGAAGACTAACTCAGAGTTCCATGAGAACTTAAACTTACATGAAAACTGTTCATTATGATATAATGCCCCCCCCCAATTAGGTTCACCTTTCAAAGATTCTGTCATCTCTTACCAATGCTACACTGAACCTTGAGTTTCTAACACATAATTTTGTTGTTGTCCTTGTTGTTGTTTTCAAGAAAAACAACAACCAAATCATAACTGTTTGCTTGTCTTTCCTATTAAGGATTAAACCTCTTAATGTGTTGATCATCATATTTTCAACACCCTTACTAGTACTTGGTGATGATAATAGTTCAATAAATATTTGTGAGATAGATATATATCATTGACTCAACATTGTACTAACTAAAGAGCTACAACAAGGAATTATTTCTGATTCAAAAAAGGGATTTTATCTTTTATAAAATCTATACTCTATAATCAGTATAGCAATTGTGATTTCCATCTCCAAGAACCAAAATATCATAAGTTATTTAGTCTAAACATTTTATAGTATGCTACAGGAAGAAATGTGTCTTTCATCACTTTGTTATATTTTCTGAACACACACACACACACACACACACACACACTCACACACACACACACACACACACACACACACACATATGAAAGAGAGACAAGAAAAGAACTACTCCAAGAAAAGCAGCAAACATTTCCTGAGTGTTTATTATACATCTCAAAGTGCTCAAAGAATTTCAAGTACACTACACTATCTTAATATAATTATAACAGACACTTGATGTGACTTACAATAATACATATTATATATTGAATAATATGCAGAATCAGAATCAAATCTACTTGTGTATAACCTTAGTTGCTATATTCTTCTCTCTGTGAGAGGGATTATCAACATTTTATGAAATGAGGAGCTGGAAAATACTTCTGACTTTGTGAGCTATGTGATCTTTTCACAGATTCTTAACTTTTCAATGTCACACACAATCAGTTATCAAACCCTACAGAAATTAATAAGTTGTGAGGATATAATGATGTAGTAAAGTGCTTGCCTAGCATATGTGGAGCTCTAGCATCTGTCCACCAACACCAAAAATATAAAACAAAATTTTAAAAAAGTAATCATGCGTTCGTATGTGTAAAACTTTACTTGCAAACCAGTAGATCATTTTGAACATTGAATAACTAGTACTTCCTAATTTTATAATAAAAAAATCATCTGAGGAACTTTGATATTGCCTGTGTCTTGATTAAACCATCAGAGCACTTGATCCTCAAAGTGTTTTGAGGAAAAAAATGTTTCACATGCTGCTTGGATGCTTTAAATCTACAGATACATATACTACGATGTATAAGTAAACTGCTAGTATATGTCACTGGAGCCTACTTGTGTTCCTTCAAATTTTCATGTTCTCCTTTCATCTTCTGTTCTGTCACTGCAAGGCAGTGTTAACTTTGAGAGACTTAAACTGGTTAGAGTGATCAATTACTTACCCTTTTAGCCTTTTAGAAACAATTTGATTCCTCTTGTTTTCTCCTTGTTAGCAGACAAGAGAAATGCTTTAATAATTGCAAAGCCACTGCAACTAACAATGATGTTTTAATGTCTGTCTTTGTGAATTCTGGCAATGCCAACCCTCAGGAGTCTTGGGTGAGGGAGCGATTATTAAATAAAATTGAAGCCATACTAAACTATGTGGCAATGTTGGGGGTGGACTTGGCTTCATAATAAGAAATGTTCTTGAGAAGATCAATAATGAATAACAGAAAGAAAGATTATTTCAGTAATAGATTTTATCAGATATGTCAATTTGTATTACATTACTACTAGTCAGATTTATTATTCCAAATTAGAATTTTACTTAAAAATTTTATTGGAACAAGTATTAAACATTGAATTTCAAGGAGAAATCTTGAAACAGAAAATACCAGGTTTTGCAGAATTCAATCAAATCTTGACATTTCATATAGAAAAGAACTTACTT
>CAJQZJ010000285.1:63550-82096 GCA_907164525.1 Lophiomys imhausi
CAGAATTCAATCAAATCTTGACATTTCATATAGAAAAGAACTTACTTTAATATAAAACATCTGCCACTTAATAATAAACAGGGTTCTCTTTGACATACTGTTCAACTGAAAAGCACTCCAGGATCCATATATTTGAGAAGATTGTGTCATAGAATATTAAAGTGAATGTCATGGATTCAGAACTTCTGTTTAAAAAAGTTAACAGTGCAAAGAGAATCCCCAAACCCATTTGGGCCTCTAGAAGTGAACTCTCCCAACTTCTGCAGAGGCAGCTTTGAGAAACAATCCTTTCTTCTTAGCTCTGCAGGTCTCCTGGAAAGTCATTTATTCACAACAGCTCAGATTTTATATATCTTCTTTGGAATCTCAAGAAAATAGGTTTCTTGGCCTGAGGACTTGAACCATGGACCACAGAACTATGTATGTTCCAGTGAACATAACAACTGTTATGAAGGAACTCACAGGTATCTCTCAGAACATTTCAACAAGGGCTCTGGGCACTAAGGAGATGGATTTTTCTTGAGGTTCCAGGTCAAAGAATAAAATGAGATTAGACACTTCCAGAAGTCAAGGTGAGGTACATACCCTGGATTTATAGTAAGCCTTCCAAATCAGAGGACCCAATAGTTTCCCAAGCCATATATCCTGCAGAAACTCAACATCTGATCTCTGCCAGGGTACCATACCCTGGAGAGTTTTCTCATGTCCTTTGACAAATTTCTATAGGGTAGATCAATCAGAGGGACATGGTAACTTTAAGGCCTTAGAATATCATCTGAAAAATAGAGCACCAAGTTCATTCTTGAGTGATTTCTTTTCCAGCTGAGACTACAAAAAATGAGGCAGTTTAATACTAGCTCATGATAAATGTTTGTGAAAACTGAGGTTGGAATGAAATTTTAATTTCTTACTACCTTTAGAAAACTTCACATCCTAATACCAGTGCCTCATGGGTTAGGATTTGAACATAAACATTGGGGAGCCAGGCATAGTGGCACACACCTTTAAACCCACACTGGGGAGGTAGAGGCATGTGGTTCACTGTGATTTCAAGGCCCCTCTGGTCTACATAGTGAATTACAGGACAGCCAGAATTACATAATAGACCCTGTCTCAAAAATTATAAAAAAGAGAAGTAAATAAATTTTGAGAAACATAAATAATGAGACTACAGTAGTGACAAGACCACATATGCAGACAATTGTAAGACGTCAACAAATAGAATACTGAAATAAGTAGCAACATCAGAAAAGAAGCAAAAGACATTGTCACAATTAGTGGTCAATCATACACAGCAATGACAGAGAACTCAAAACAGAAAATGTCTCATTTGTGGTAGAAAAAAACTTCAAAGTTTACCTTAAAATAATAATCACAAAAAGGTATGGCAATGCTCTGTAGAAGAGTTTAAATGTTTCCTAAGGGATTCTGATCAATTATAAGTCAGGAATAAAGAGAATATATCATATCAATGTGTGGCACACATATAAATGGAATGATCTCAACTCCTATTTACAGATCCAGTGAATTACTTACTGTTGGGGTAGTGTTAGCATTCTAAATGTTAATTAATTGGTCCTGTTTGCTGTCTGTTACTTACATTAACTCTGATTGGTTAAATACAATGCCGAGGCCTGAGATTGGGCAAAGACAGAGAAAGGTGGGGCATCCTGAGAATAGAGCAGGAAGCCTGCGCTTTAGACAGAGAAGATTAAGACATTCCAGCCAGCAGCAGGAAGAAGAAGGTATTCCAGCCAGCAGTAGCAAGAAGAAGACACACACCATGGGTTAGGAAAAAGAACCTCATTTCCACATGGCCAGGAACATGGGCATATCGTGGAGAATGGCAGTCCAAGGGGATGTATGTATATATGGGATAATATTTGGGAACTAGAATTAAGAGCTAGCTTAGATGGGCCAATATTGCTCCATCCAGGCCTAGGCTTGTTAAAATCCATCCTATGTCTCTGTGTGCTCTTTTATAATGAATGATTAAGGATTAGCCGCCGAACCAATTAAATATAATATAAATACTGGTTAAATAGTTTAATTAGCCTTACTTCTTTTTACACTTAGAGTCATGAAGATGACAGATAATTAAGCTTGTGCTACACAAAATCTCTTTCCATCCTGAAATATCACCTAGGAATGTATAGATGAGTAAATGAAAATGGAATTGTTTACTATGATATCTAAATAACAAAATGTGAGCTACCCCCTAGTGCAGATTGTGGACTGTGTTCAATTGTCATTTGCATTTGTAGTTGTAGCTCTAGTTGAAGTTGAAAGTGGTTCATTACCAGGAATGAAGGGCAGAAAGCAGGAGAGGAAGGGGCAAGTTTTTGGTTTGTTTGTTTGTTTGTTTGTTTTTTTAATTTCAGAGCCAGCTGCAATGCATATATCTGAGGTATTGCCTCAGACTGTAACTTGTAGTCATCCTATGATAACTTCAAAGCATGGAGAAAGATGAGTTTATTGTGGCAACATAACTCCAGTGTCTTTAATAACAACTCTTAAAATATGTTCATTAACCACACATAGTAGAATAGTAGATATTCTTTTAAAAGATGCATATGTATAATTTAATCAACTATTTGAATGCTGGGAATAGCGGAACATACCTGTAATCTCAGCAATTGGGAAGCTGAAGCAGGAGGATCATCAAGAGTTCAACGTTAACCTGGGATACATAGTGAATTCAAAGACAGCCTGGGCCTCATATTTAAGACCCTGTTACCAAAATAAGAAAGAAAAAAGCAAATAAAAATGATAAGACGAACAAAAATTAAAACAATATATTTGATAACTAAATACATTTAAATATAATTTTATTTAAATTTTAAATAAAAATTAACATATACTTTATAAAGTTGTGGTATTTTTCTCACTGATAAAGTAAACAACAAAAATGATATTCAGGTAAATACAAAGTACATTGTATTATGATAGTATACATAAGCGACCCCAAAAATTCCACCAGAGAACTCTTACAGCTGATAAACACCTTCAGCAAAGTGGCTGGATACAAAATTAATTCAAAAAAATCAGAAGTCCTTCTTTATACAACAAACAAATGGACTGAGAAAGAAATAAGAAAGAAATAAGGGAAACAAGACCCTTCACAAAGGTCACGGCGGGATGCTGGTGTCCTGAGCCACTGGGGGATATGTGTCATCAAGCCAGGAGGGGCGAGATGCGCCATTTTGCCAATTCAGCTTTCAGGAGCCTGAGGAAGGAACGGGAACGTGGAGTGCTGACCCTGAAGAGACAAGGTAGGCGAATTCTGAGGAGAAATTGGGAGTCTTATCTTCCTCCACATATATAGGAGCATCACTCTGCCTCCTCCTCAACACATATCGCCAGAACAGATAAGTTGAGTAGTGTGGCTTCTGGGTTCCTTCTCATAGGCTAAGGAATCGAGGTGAGTTTCCGGAACTGGACTCGCGTGTTCAAGAGTGGAAGCCTCACTCTGGCGCACACTTTAATTCCAGCACTCGGGAGGCAGAGGCAGGTGGATCACTGTGAGTTTGAGGCCAGCCTGATCTACAGAGTGAGTCCAGGATAGCCAGGACTATTACACAGAGAAACCCTGTCTCGAACAACAAAAAAAAAAAAAAAAAAAAAGAGTGAAGCCTCAAGCTTGATACACCAGACCGTCCTCAAGTAGATGTGTGAACCTTCTCATTAAGCTGCAGTGGTGTGGGAACCCTGGGCCCTCTCGCCCATGCAGTTGTTCTGGGAGATTTACAGGTCAGACACCAGACCATCCTCAAGTAGATGTGTGAACCTTCTCATTAAGTGGTGTGGGAACCCTGGGGTCAGGTTATGACTAATACCATTTGTTTTCCTGAGTTCTATGTCATGAATCCAACAGTGTAAAGGCTTTTTGGCAGAGGACTGGGCTAGAATCTGCAGGACAGAATTACTGGCTTTGAATCTGGAAATTGTGAGGACCCAGTGAAAACGTTTTCTTATGCACTGGAGTAGTAATATCTAGTCCCAATAGCACAGGCAGTTAGTGACCCCCTAATGTGCTAGGTCACAAAATCAAAAATTACTATATGTTTTTCTGGGTCCCAGGGAAGTTTAGCTTTGTGTGAGAGTAGTGGAGTTGAGTCAACAGGGAAGGAATATGGACCTTGAGAATTATTAAGAAGAGGGTACTGAGGGATTAATAGAAAGATGTCATTTCTGGAATCTGAGAGAAATGAGGCTTGGGGGAGGGGAATAGACTTAGGTCAGCTAGAGAAGTTTCAGACTAGGTAATGAAAAGCCAAAGGGAGAAGTGGGATTCTTTTCCTCCACCCTGAAGTACAGAACAGTGTTTATCTTGCATGACCGGGTAGCTGACTCAGGAGGCTTTAGACCTCCTGACCAGTTAAAGAATAGTTTGCTTTCAAAGATTCTAATCCGGAGTCCAAGGAAAGGGAGCTTTTTTTTTTCAGAGTCTAGACTGGAGGCAACATAGGGAGGACTCACAGCATTGAGTGGAAAGAGTATGAGAGCAGACTGAGAATTTTTATATATAATATATATATAATGTATATATGTAATTTAATATATTATATATAATTATAAAATAATATAAATATGTAAAATATAAATATTGTATATGATATATATTTATATAAATATAATATAGCCCTTTCCTCCTTTCCTCCAAATCCTACTCTCCCACCTTCTGCCCCCACTCCCCCCTTACCTTCTTATCACAGAAACGACCCCCTCAGCTTACCCCAGTACTTCATGTAATATCACAAATAAATGCAGCCTCTTCCACTGAAGCCACTCAATGCTGCCTAGCTAGGGGAAAGTTATCCACCTCTAGCAACAGAGTGAATATCAGGGATAGCCCCTGCTCAAATTGGTAGGGGGCCCACATAAAGACCACACTATCCCTCGGCTTCATGAGTGTAGGGGGCCTAGAATAAGTCCATGCATGCTCTTTGGTTGATGGTTCAGTCTCTGTGAACCTCCATGGGCCTGGAGTAGATGCCTCTGTTGGTCTTGTTGTGTAGTTCTTGTTCCCTTCCAGTGCCTCTGTCCTTCCCCAAACTACTTCACAAGACTCCTAGGTCTCTGTCCAATGTTTAGCTGTGAGTCTCAGCATGTTATGATCCTTTGATGGGTGAAAACTCTCAGCTGATGGTTATGTTATGCTCCTGTCTGCAAGCATAGGGGAACATCATTAATAGTGTTAGGGGTGGCTCTCTACCATAGGTTGTGTCTCAAGTTGGGCCAGTCATTAATCAGCCATTACTTCAAACTCTGCTAATGGATAGATCTAGAAAACATCATCCTGAGTGAGGTAACCCAGGCCCAGAAAACACAGATGTTATGTCCTCACTTATAAGTGGATATTAGTCATACAGTACAGGATAACCATCCTATAATCGACAGACCCAAAGAAATTTAGTAACCAGGAGGGTCCACGGGAGGATGCATGAATGTCTCTTAGAAAGGGGAAAATGTAGACTTTAGAAATAGGTGAAGACAGGAAACTGGATGGGAGGAGGGGTGGGAAGGGGAATGAGAGTGGGGATCCAGTGGGGGAAAGCAGGAGTGGGAAGTGGTAAGGCTGGGAGAGAGAAGGGAAACTGATTGGGGCCAGATCTCTGAGACAAACTAGAGACTTGTGACAGGATAGACTCCTTGGAGGATATAAGAGTAACTCTAGCTGAGAATCCTTCCTAGCAGTGGAGGATATGAAGACTGAAGTGGTCATCTGCTAAAGCTAGGAAAGACTGCCAGTGGAGTGAGGTGGATACCAACCCACCCACAACACCCTTGACCCAAAATCCGCCCAGTTTACAACTCTTACTGCCTAAAGTTTGGCTTTGAAGGATAGGAATGAGCCTGTGTAAGAACGGGTTGAGACTCAACCTTGGAGAATGTCCAGAGGAGAGCTATGAGAGAGTATTCATAATGGGAAGATTTTGAGGTAAGACTGGATACCTTCTCTTCTCCAATAGACATACCATGACTGGTCAAATTTTCTAAGTATTCATCCCTTGGAGGCTGTAGGCAGGATGAGAAGTATACTGTTTTGGGATTCCATCTTGGGTGATTGAGGGGAATTTGTGGAAGCATTGAGAGGACTGTTCTGGGATCAGCATAGTTTTAGGGTCAGCATATAGAAGAGTCTTAGCTTTGAGGAAGAACACCCTCAAGGCTCACTGGAGTCTTATTTTCCCCACAGAAATTGCTAGCAGCATTCTAACTTAGCTCTGGTAGTATTTGTCCAGAAATGTTCCAGGTAGGGAGCAGCTTATATCTTTTGTATCTATGACTTCTATTTCTGAAGTCCTAGGGGGATGAGGATTTTTATGGGAGAGGACTGGAGCTGGGTCAACAGTGGAAGAGTCCCCATATTGGAAAATATCCAGGGGAAGTCTGTGAGAGAGTACTTCCAGAAATCTGAGGGGGGAGTGGGATTTTTTTCTTATAGAGTCATTTTTGTTTACCTGGGAAGTTCCCTTGGCAGATTCTAGACAGTGTAGGAGCAGTTTCCTGTTTGGAAGGAGGCAGATGTTAGTTAGTAAGGGACGATGTCCAGCTTTGGAAACAGAACTGGGAGACCTGAAAGAATGCAAGAAAGATCTTTGGGGATGTTTGGAAATCTACTTTTCCCTCACAGATATGGGGATGCAGATGGATTAGTTTGTCTTCCATGACTGTCATCTCTAGGAGGCTATAGCAATGTGATTTTGGTGTGCTATTTCCCAAGTTCAATCTAAGAAGTCTGTGGGAGGTGAGAGTTGTTGTTGCAGTTGTTTGGTTTTTATTTTTAATTAATTTATTTCACATTCTAATCACAATTTCCCCTCCTTCCTCTCCTCCCAGTCCCACCTTCTCACCTCCCTTCTCCAGGCTCCTCTTGTCCCCCCTTTCTCTTCAGAAGAGGCTCAGAGAAAGGAAGGCCCATAGATATTAATCCATCTTTGCATATCAAGTGGCAGTAAGAATTAAGCACATTTTTCCTATTGTGGCTAGGCAAGGCAACCCAGACATGGGAAAGGGATCCAAAGGCAGGAAAGAGGAGTCAGATATAGCTCCTTATCCTGCAGTTAGGAGTACCACGTTAAGACTGAGTTGCACAATTGTTACATATGTGCTAGAGGCCTAGGTCCATCCCATATATACTCTGTTTGGTGGTTCAGTATCTGTGGGTCCTATTTTCCCAGGTTAGTTGGTTCTGTGTGTTTTCTTGTGATGTTCTTCACCTCTCTGGGCCCCTCAATCCTTTATCCTCCTCTTCCATGGAATTCTACAAACTCCTCCCATTGTTTGGCTGTGGGTCTCTGCATCTGTTTTTATAAGTTGCAGGGTGTAGCCTCTCTAATAACAGTTATGCTTTGTACCTGTCTGGAAGTATAGCAGAAAATCATTAATAATGTCAAGGATGGGCTGTCTGGCATGGCATGAGTCTGAAGCTGGCCTAGTCATTGGTTAGTCTTTCCTTCAATTTCTGCTTTATCTTTACCCCATGTTTATCTTGTTTGCAGGAGAAATTGTAGATATAAGTTTTAGTGGACAAGTTGGTGTCCCACTCTCTCCACTAGAAGTCTTCTGGTTACAGAAGATGACATTTTTGAGTTCCATATCCCCCATTACTCAGAGTCTTAGCTGTGTTCACCCTCATAGATTCCTGGTAATTACCATTGTTCTAGGTTTCTAGATCTTCCCAAAGATGCACCCCTATACTGATTCCAATTCTCTCCATACTCTCTCCCTTGGTGCTTCCCCATCACTTAATTCCTTCTGCTCCCCTCCACAACCTCTCTCCCACCCAGATCTCTCCATCCATCCACCTCTGGTGTGTCTATTCTAGTTCCCATTTTCTGTAAGATTCATGATTCCTACCCCCAACACACACTACTTGGACCCTTCTTGATACTTAGCTTCTTTGGGTCTGTGGATTATAACATGGTTATTCTGTACTTTATGACTAATATCCACTTATAAGTGAGTACATATCATATTTATCTTTCTGGATCTGAGTTACCTCACTCTGGATGATCTGTTCTAGTTCCATCCATTTGTCTGCAAATTTCATTATGTCATTGTACATAGCTGAGCAATAATCCATTGTTCAAATATACCACATTTTCTTTAACCATTCTTTGGTTGAGGGACATTTAGGTTGTTTCCAGTTTTTGGCTATTATGAATAAAGCTGATATGAACATAGTTGACCAAGTATCCTTGTGGTATGGTGGAACATTTTTTAGGTATATGCCCAGGAGTGGCATAACTGGGTCTTGAGATAGAACTATTGCCAATTTTCTGAGAAAGTACTAAATTTATTTCCAATATGGCTGTACAAGTTTGCACTCCCAACAGAATTAGAGGGGTGTTCCCCTTGCTCCACATCCTCACCAGCATGTGCTGACCCTTGAGTTTTTGATCTTGGACATTCTGACAGGTATGAAATGGAATCTCATTAGTAGTTTTGATTTTCATTTCCCTGATGGCTAAGAATGTTGAACATTTCTTTAAATGCTCCTCAGCCATTAGAAATTCTTCTGTTGAGAATTCTGTTTATATCTGTACCCCATTTTAATTAGTTAATTGGTTTGTTGATTTCTTATTTCTTGAGTTGTTTACATATTTTGGATATAAGCCTTCTGTGGGATGTAGGGTTGGTGAGGATCTTTTTCCAGTCTGAAGACTGTTCTTGTGTACTTTTGATCAGAAGCTTTTAGGTTTCATGAGGTTCCATTTATTAGTTTGTGATCTTTTGCCTAAACTGTTGGTGTTTTGTTCAGGAAATTCTCTCCTGTGCCAATGCATTCAAGGTTATTCACCTCTATCTCTTTTATGAGATTTAGTGTATCTGGTCTTGTGTTGAGGTATCTGGTCCACTTGGATTGAGTTTTGTGCAGGATGTTAGATATGGATATATGAAAAAATAACTAAATTGCTTAACAGTATTTATATTATTGTTAATTGGTTGGGCAGTTCTTAATTCTTAACCAGCCATTAAAAATGAGCACACAGAGACACCACATGGATTTTCACAAACCTTGACCTGAATTGTGCAATCCTAGCCCATCTAAGCTAGCTCATAATTCTATTACCCAAATATGACCCCATATACACATACGTCCCCTTGGACTCCCATTCTCTACAATATGCAGATGTTCCTGGCCATGTGGAATGAGGTTCTTTTTTTCTAACCCATGGTGTGAATCCTCTTTCCTTCTGCTCCTGGCTGGAATGCACTAATCCTGTCTAAAATGCAGGCTTTCTGTTCTAATCTCAGGAAGTCCCACCTTTCTCTGTCTTTGCCCAATCTCAGGCCTCAGCATTCATTTTAACCAATCAGAGTCAATGTAAGTAACAGACAGCAAGCAGGACCAATTAGTTAACATTTAGAATGCTTAACAATACCCCAACAGATATATTTGCATTATTCTACATGCAGACATCCAGTTACTCCAGCACCATTTGTTAAAGATGCTTTCTTTTTTCATTGTATGGTTTTGGCTTCTTTTTCAAAATTCAAGTGTCCATTGCTATGTGGCTTTATTTCTGTGTCTTCAATTCAATTCCATTGATAAACCTGCTGGGTTTTGTGGCAATCCCATGTACTTTTTATTATTATAGTTCTGTAGTACAGCTTGAAATCAGGGATGATGATACCTCCAGAAGTTCTTTTACTGTAGAGATTATTTTAGCTATCCTGAGGTTTTCTTTGTTTTGTTTTGTTTTTCCATATGAAATTGAGTATTGTTCTTTCAAGGTCTGTAAAGAATTGTGTTGGAATTTTGGTAGGAAATTGTAGATTGCTTTTGAGAAAATGACCATTTTTACTAAGTTAATCCTACTGATTCATGAGCAAGGGAGATCTTTCCATCTTCTAATATCTTCTTCAATTTATTTCTTCAAAGACTTGAAGTTCTGTCTTATAGGTCTTTCATTTGTTTGGTTAAAATTACACCAAGATATTTTATATTATTTGTCAGACAGTGCTTCCCTAATTTCTTTCTCATTACATTTATCATTTGTGTAAAGGAAGACTACTGATTTTTTGAGCCACTTTGCGGAAGGTGTTTATCAGTTTTAGGATTTCCCTGATATAATTCTTAGAGTCACTTATGTATATTACTTTGACTTCTTCCTTTCCAGTTTGCATCCCCTTCATCTCCTTCAGTTGTCTTATTGCTCTAGCTAGAACTTCCAGTACTATGTTGGAAAGATATGAAGGGAGTGAATAGCTGTGTCTTGTCCCTGATTTTAGTGGAATTCCTTTAAGTTTCTCTCAACTTAATTTGATGTTGACTATCAGCACGCTGTATGTTGCTCTTATTATGCTCTCTCTCTCTCTCTCTGTGTGTGTGTGTGTGTGTGTGTGTGTGTGTGTGTGTGTGTGTGTGCAGAAGAATGGGGGAAGAATCTAAGCCTCAGAGTATCTCAGAGTATGTCAAGGGGGAGGACCCTGAATGATAACTCAATTAATTTACATCTCACAGGTACAGCAGGACTCAGTCCTCTCCTCTCTCAGAAATTTTTGCTGGGAAAATGCTGTGCTATTGATATTGTGTTATTCCAGGGTGTATAATGCCCATACTTAGACTTTAGAGTCAGAGTGGTGTTTATCTGGGTGGTCTTGGTTTGAGTTGAGGAATAGAAGCATCTTCAGATTTTTAGGCTTCAATACAGAGATTGAGATTAGAACTGGAGGACCTTGCAATACAGATAGTGGGAATCCCACAGGAGCCTACCATTGCCAATAGTTACAAGCTCCAAACTCATTTGTAGGACCTACCTTCATCCCTTTGGTTTTTGTTTTGTTTTATTTTTATGGTATGTAAGGGAATTAATTAGGTGCCTGAGTGACCCGACCCACGGGTCCTAGTAATTCGTGGGGGCGAAGAGGACTGCAACCTGAAAAAAGAACAGGCGAGAGAGGGAAAGGACTCAAGGAAGCAATTGCTTGTCAAGAGCCGTGTATTTGAGTGCAAAGCGCCTTTTTATAATATGTTTTACAAGGGGAGGAGGTGAGAGGGGCCATGTAGTGGGAAAATACAGAATCTTCTTGGCCTGTGCCCTGGACATTGTATGATCTACCCATTTTTTCTCAGAAGACACGGTACACTGCTTTGAATCAATCTGTAACTGCCAACCGATTTTTCTTCAGAAGATACGGTACACTGCTTTGAATCAATCTGTAACTGCCAACCTGGAACTTTGCGGTTGCCAGGCAGTATGAAGCTACAGGGGACATTGTGCAGGTGGGGAAAGGTAGGGGGTGAGGGTGAGAGGCGAGGGTCTTGGCTTCTGACACCTGAGGCTTATAGAGCCACCTTTACGTGAACAAAATGGAAGCAATGAATGCCATTTCAGAAGTGAATACAAATAATTTGAAGATTTCTAATGACACACCTTACCACAAACAAAAGAGGGCCTGAAAAAATATCTCCATGCCTTCTGTGTCATTATTGGTAGGATAGGACTAGTGATACATAGATATGGCACTTGTCTCATGCTCTCCAGTAAGCGATAGAGATTATCTAATGAAGATGAGACCTATATTTTGGGGAGTAATCTATATGTTTCCTGGGAAAACACCAGTACAAGCAATCCCTCTTGTAAAAACAGGTTTGGAGAATCTAGTCTTTACTGTGTCAGCCCAGGGAGCCCATAGGCAAAAATAATGGTATGACTGATCTTCACATTTGACTAGAGGTTCTCAGGGAAATAAGAATTTTTTTTCTGAGATAGAAGGTTCATTTTGGCAGAAGAAGCTGGAAGTCTGCCAAGATCACTTTAAAAGTTGGAAGACTCCATTAAATTAGAAAAAAGATGGTACCCACACCATTCCTATTCTTGTTTTCAACATTAAAGGACAAAAGCAGTGTCAGGCTTGAAGAGGTTGAAGAACAGCTTGAAGAACCATTGTTGTAAAAAAAGAGAAATTCACACTTAGGAGAGATGGGATTTTTTGTTTGTTTTTATTTTTGTTTGGTTTATTTTTTATATTTTTATGTTTATTTATTACTTCAAGTTACATCTCCATCACAGTCCCCTCCCTCCACCCCTCCTGGTTCCACCCTCCCACCCTCTCCCCCTTCTCCCACCTATCCTACTTACTCCTCCAGTGTGGGGTGCCTTACATATCAGCCCTCCTCTCTTCAGCAGTCATATGAGTCATAAGAGCTTTCTCTTGCACTGGGGACCTACACGGCAGCTCCACTAGGAAAAAGTGTCCCATTAACAGATTACAAAATCTGTGTTCCTACTCCTTTCAGTTTGTTGGTTGTAGGATTCTTATCCTGTATTATATGGCTAAAATACACTTATAAGTGAATAGATGCCATGTGTATCTTTTTCGGTCTGGGTTAGCTCACTCAGGATGAGCTTTCCTAGATCATACATTGTAAAAAAATTAATTAAATTATATTGCAGTATTTATATTATTGTTAATTGATTTGGAACCGTTAATCTTTAAGCAGCCATTATAAATGAACACACAGATATCACGTGGATTTTAACAAGCCTTGGCCTGAGTTGTGCATTCCTGGCCCATCTAAGCTAGCTCTTAATTCTATTACCCAAATATGACCCCATATATACATATGTCCCCTTGGACTGCCATTTTCCATGCCATGCCAATGTTCCTGGCCATGTGGAATGAGGTTCTTTTTTCTAACCCATGGCGTGTGTCTTCTCTTTCTGCTCCTGGCTGGAATCTGAGTAATACTCAATTTTATAAATGGACCACATTTTTTAAATCCATTCTTTGGTTGAGGAACATCTAGGTTGTTTCCAGTTTCTAACTATTACAAATAAGGCTGCTATGAACATAGATGAGGAAATGTCCTTGTGGATTGGTGAGTAATCCTTTAGATGTATACCCAGGAGTGGTATGACTGGGTCTTGAGGTAGAGATATTCCAAGTTCTAAGATATTGCATGACTGATTTTCATAGTGGTGGTACAAGTTTGCACTCCCACCAGCAATGGAGAAGTGTTCCCCTTTCTCCAGAACCTTGCCAGCATGTGTTATCATTTGAAGATTTTTTTAAATGTTTATTTATTAATTCAAGTTACATCTCCATCACAGTACCCTCACTCCACCCCTCCTAATCCCTGTGTGAGATAGAATCTCAGAGTCATCTTGAGTTCCATTTCTCTGATGATTAAGGATGTTGAGCATTTCTTCAAATGTCTCTCAGCCATTAGAGATTCCTATTTTTTGACCTTCTCGGTTTAGTTCTGCACTCCATTTTTTTATTGGATTATTTGGTTCCTTGGCGTTTAATTTCTTGAATTCTTTATATAATTTAGATATGATCTCTCTGTTGGATGTGGCATTGGTGAAGATATTTTACCAATATATAGGCTGCCATTCTTTTCTAATGACAGTGTTCTTTGCCTTAGAGAAAAATTTCAGTTTCATGAGGTCCCATTTATCGATTGTTGGTCTGAGAGCCTGAGCTATTGGTGTTCTGTTCAGGAGGTTGTCACCTGTGCCAATGAGTTTGAGGCTTTCCCCACTTTCTCTCCTATTAGATTTAATGTGTCCATTTTTATGTTAAAGTCTTTGTACCACTTGGCTTACGTTTTGTGCAAGGTGATAACATGACTCTATTTTAATTATTCTACATGTTGACATCCAGTTAAACCAGCATCATTTGTTGAAGATACTTTCCTTTTTCTATCGTGTGATTTTGGCTTCCTTGTCAAAAATTAAGTGAGCATAGGTCACCATATTTGTGTGGGTTTATTTCTGGGTCATTAATTCTATTACATTGATTAACTTGTCTGTTTCTATTCTAGTATCATGCTGTTTTTATTACTATTAACTCTGTAGTATAGCTGGAAATCAGGGATGATGATAATGCCAGAAGTTTTTTTGTTCTATTTTTTGTTTTCGTTTTTTATTGTACAGGATTGATTTAGCTATTCTTGGTTTTTTGTTTATCCATATGAAGTTGAGAATTGTTCTTTCAAGGCCTGTAAAGAATTTTGTTGGTATTTTGGTAGGAATTGCATTGAATCTGTATATTGTTTTTGGTAGGATGACCATTTTTCTTATGTTAATCCTACCTATCCATTAGCATGGGAGATATTTCTATCTTCTGATATCCTCTTCTATTTCTTTCATCAAGGACTTGAAGTTCTTGTTGTACAGGTATTTAACTTGCTTGGTTAGAATTACCTCCAGGTATTTTTTATATTATTTGTGGATGTTGTGAAGGATGTTTTTTCCATAATTTCTTTCTCAGCCAATTTATCTTTTGTGTAAAGAAGGGCTAGATGGAATTCTTAATGTGTTTGGTCAGCTCTTATTGTCACCTTGGTGAGATTCAGGACAGTTATGATTAGAGATACCATTTGATTATTTTGTCCTGTTTGTCTCAAGAATATGAAGTCTTGTCTTCTGAGTTTAATCTCTCTTCACTAGAAGGATCAAACTCATGCCTTTATAGCATAAAAGTTAGTGAAGAAATTATTTTACACCTTAGAATTCCTAGTATCTCACGGTCTGACTCCATCTGTCATCTCCACAGCATCAGGACTGTTCTTACAGTTCTCAGCATCAGAGGTTCCTCTGTTCTTCTTACAAAGGTACCAGGAACTATAGTGAGCAAATTGAATTCAGACAAACAATAATAAAGGCTCATGAAGTGTCATGAGTCAAAGTTAGGTACACTTTCTGAATATAGGCATCAACCACACAAAAGCAAACAAGAAATCACTGTGTACTGAGTCCCACATATTTTATTGTGTGTGCTGGAATCTAATGATCTGCCCGTTAGCTATACCTTAAGGAACTTTCTTGAAATTTTCTACAGGTTCCTAGAAAGCAGACAACCAGAGCATCAACATAAGTGACAGACTCTGTGATATCACCTATAGAAAAGAATTGTAAGTCTGCTGTTGTTAGATTCATCATTGATGTAATTTGCAGCTCTATCCACTCATACTGTATATCTTTTTTCTTAGGTCTGTGGAATCCCATCATCCACACTCATTTTCAGACTCTTGGCCTCTAACTCCAAGAGCCATTATGCCTCTCTATAGAAAATCTCCCAACCAAAAAAAGCCCAGGGCCAGATGGCTTTAGCATGGAATTCTACCAGACCTTCAAAGAGGAGCTAACACCAATACTTTTCAAACTCTTTCACAAAATAGAATCTGAAAGAACATTGCCAAACTCATTTTAAGAGGCCACAGTCACCCTGATTCCTAAACTACACAAAGAACGAGAACTTCAGACCAATCTCCCTCATGAATATAGATGCAAAAATACTTAATAAAATACTAGCAAACCGAAATCAAGAACACATGAAAAGTATCAAACACTATGATCAAGTAGGCTTCATCCCAGGAATGCAAGGATGGTTCAACATATGAAAGTCTATCAACATCATTCACCATATAAACAAGATGAAAGAAAAAAAACACATGATAATCTCGCTAGATGTAGAAAGAACATTTGACAAAATTCAACACCCTTTCATGCTAAAAGTTCTGGAGAGAACAGGCATACAAGAACCGGACCTAGAAATAATAAAGACAATATACAGCAGGCCAATGGCCAACATCAAATTAAATGGAGAGAAAACTGAAGCATTTCCTCTAAACTCAGGGACAAGACAAGTATGTCCACTTTCACCCTATCTCTTCAATATAGTACTTGAAGTTCTTGCTAGAGCAATAAGACAACTATAGGAGATCAAGGGGATAAACATCAGAAATGAAGAAGTAAAATTATCCCTATTTGCAGATGATATGATAGTACACATAAGCGACCCCAAAAATTCCATCAGAGAACACTTACAGCTGATAAACACCTTCAGCAAAGTGGCTGGATACAAAATTAATTCAAAAAAATCAGAAGCCCTTCTTTATACAACAAACAAGCATACTGAGAAAGAAATAAGGGAAACAACCCCCTTCACAGTAGCCACAAACAACATAAAATACCTGGGGGTAACTCTAACCAAGCAAGTAAAGACCTGTACAATAAGAACTTCAAGCCCTTGAAGAAAGAAATGGAAGGGGCCTTTAGAAGATGGAAAGATCTCCCATGCAGTTTAGCAACAAAAAACAAACCAAGGGACTGGAGAGATGGCCCGGCAGTTAAGAAGAGCACTTGTTACTCTTCCAGAGGATCTGGGTTTGATTGCAAGGCATGGTGACGCACGCCTTTAATCCCAGCACTCGGGAGGCAGAGGCAGGGGATCTCTGTGAGTTCAAGGCCAGCCTGGTCTACAGAGTGAGTCCAGGACAGCCAGGGCTACACAGAGAAACCCTGCCTCGAAAAGCCAACCCCCCCCCAAAAAAAAAAACCAAAACAAAACAAAAAAAAACAAAAAAGTGACAGGAGCACCCCCTATCCTCATCAACCCTTAACCCACCCACCACCCTTGATTCTGAAGGTACTAGGGCTGCCTCCCCCTCTTTCTCTCCACAATGAGCTCCCAGTCTCCCCCATTCTGGAGGCCCCAGGGGACCGGCCAGCTCTGGTCTGCTCATTAGAGCTGAAATGTGATCAGTGTGTCTCGCTGCCCACCTGGTGCCTTGGCAGCACGCGGAAATGGCAAGGGGGGAGTGCAGTCAGGTCACCTGGCTGGGCCTCAGTTTCCCCATTTCTACTAAGGAGCATCTCTGTCCCACCCCCACCCTGGCCGCTACACCTGCACCACCCAGCAGGACTGTGGAATTCTTAGAGCTTCCCTGCTGGCATCCTAGAATCCTGCGGTTTTCAAGTCCCGAGGTTCTGTGGCCAGCCCCGTTTGCGGTCGAATGTTCTAACATTCTAGAGCCTTGATTCTTTGCTTTCTGTTATTATTATCCTCGCCTCTGCCAGCACGCACCCTTGTCAGTTTCCAATATTTCAGGCGTCTCCCGGCCCAAGATTCTGAAGTTCTATTGTTAGAATCCTCTATGATTTCAAAAAAAAAAAAAAGAAAAAGAAAAGAAAAAAATAAAATAAAACACACGCTATGACTTTCATAATCTATTATTAAACCCTGGGTGATTTTTATCTTTTCCCAGCAAATGAATACACGTTTCCCTTTTCGCTCTTTGCAGAAATGGGAACGTGTTGTAAATAAGTGAACCCCACTTCCTCTGTTCCCCCATTTCTGCTCTGCTTTTAAAAAATATGAAGCCGGGCGGTGGTGGCGCACGCCTTTAATCCCAGCACTTGGGAGGCAGAGGCAGGCGGATCTTTGTGAGTTCGAGGCCAGCCTGGTCTACAAAGTGAGTCCAGGACAGCCAAGGATACACAGAGAAACCCTGTCTCGAAAAACCAAAAAAAAGAAAAAAAAAGAAAAATTCTTAGATTGGACAGCATTCTAAGATGCTGAAGAGTCAGGGGTTCAGGATGGATGATCGACTTCACATGTCCCCCCCCAAATGATATTCTCCCCACCCCAGGAAGGAACCCTAGGAATCCAGGCTGTTTCTGACCCCTTGTTCAGCGGTCTGGCCTCCTCCTCCCTGTTCACACCAGCTGAGTTATTATTTGTCTAGACACAAACCAAATTATAGGCCCTGCCCCGGGGGAACAGTGGGCTTCCAGGGGAGGGTCAGAAGACAGGGGTGGAGTTAAATCCCTTGGCTTGTCTCCCTCCTTCTGAAACTCCTCCCCCCCATCAACTCCCCACCCCAGGCCACCTCTGGTCCCTTTCCCTCTCCACCAGCAAGCTCAGAAATATCTTTTCTGCTCCGCTCTGCAAACCCTCCCTTCTGGCCTCCACTCGCTCATTGCTGCCATTGCTTCCTACCCACTTAGCGGACCTCATTGCCCGAATTAATCCGACTTAGTGGTAGCGCAAGTATTCAGGGCTCCAGATATAGTCAAGGGAACCCAGGTCTCCGGATATGGGCTGCCCTTGGACAAGAGTCCCCCCCCCACCCCCCACCCCCGAGGCTGGCAATCGCTCACTTCTGCTTTAAAGCCTCAGTTTCCCCCTTGTCACAGCGGCGTCTACATGGTTCCCACAGGTCCTTTGTAGCATACAGCTGTGAATACCATAAATCTTCACCGATGTCAGCAGCAATCTGCCTGGATTGAAGGTCTGGAACATCAAAAAGGTCTTTGCTTCCCTCAGCTCGTCTCAAAAGGTTTCAGCATCCCTGGTCCTGCCTTTCAAAGACTGGAAGTCCATGATTTGGCCCAGGCTGGCCTCAAACTAAGATTCTCCCGCCCCAGCCTGGGTTACAGGCATGCGGACCACTATGCGAGTTTTTGGAGACGGAGTGTCATGTAGCCCAGGTTGGCTTGATTCTCTTAAGCCTCCTGTCTCTCTCTACCTTCCAAGTGCTGGGTGCTACCACGGCAGGCCACATAGTTCCTGGGTGATCTGAGCTTGAGAACCCTTCCCCCATTACACCTCACCTAGCCAATCCCAGGAGGATCCTGAACCGGAAGTTGATCACGTTTAACCTCAAAGATGTTTTTGGTAGATTTCAGTGGGGTGCAGCTGGTTGGAGGCTCTAGGAGTGATGGGGGGTGTTCCCATCTTTTACACCAGTGCTCCCAATGCACATCCAGCTTGGGAAACACACACACACACACACACACA
>CAJQZJ010000286.1:25833-80685 GCA_907164525.1 Lophiomys imhausi
GGAGGGAAGGAGGGAGGGAAGAGGGAGGGAAGGAGGGAAGAGGGAGGGAAGGAGGGAAGGAGGGAGGGAAGAGGGAGGGAAGGAGGGAAGAGGGAGGGAAGGAGGGGGACAGAATCCAAAACCAAAGGAGCCTGGCCGGGGCGTGGTAAGGGACACTCAGAAGGCAGATTTCTGAGTTCTGGTCCAGCTTAGTCTACACAGTGAGTTCAAGTCAGATAGGGTTACATTGTGAGACCCTGTTCAAATATACATATATAATACATATTATACATGTTATTGGGGAAGATGACTTAATTTCCCCCCTTTATCTCTCAATCCCACACCCTTCCTGTCCTGCAGGAGCAGCTCGTTTCCCCCCTGCTTGCTGTTTGTACGTTCTTGCATCTGGACTTAGTAACAGCTACTTTCCTTTCTCAAGTTGTATTGGACCCAGAATTAACTATTTAAAGACTGTAGTGATTCGATCCTTCAGCTCAGGCCAGATGATTTCAAATTTCCCTTCCCCATTCCCTCCCCAACTCTTCTTTCAACCCTACAAACTCCCCAGTTCCAAATCCTTGGTTGAAATAATCTGTCATTGTTCCAACCCATTACTAAGGATTTTCCCTCATTTCAAAATCCTTTCCAATTTGTGATCATTTAAAGTCACCTTATAATCACCCGTTTATTTACTATAAAGTTCACTAGCTTTGCTACTGTCCACTGTCTCTTCTGCTATCCATCTTACTGTCATTATGAGTCTGGGATTTATTTATTTTCCACATTTAAGATTTATTTGCCTAGACTACTTTATGAAATAAGTTTGCATAGAAATGGTTCCTGGGATATCGTTGTGTATCTGGAAATGTCTCCTCTTCTAGAACCCTCACAGTTAAATGATATTTTTGGCCAAGATGTTGGGTCTGAGTCTTCCTCTGGAAGCAGTGAGGTTTTCCCATGGGCCTCGGGCATCTCATCTGCAGAGGAGTTCATTAGAACCCAGTTTGATTCTCTTTCCTTTCCAGCTTGTTGTTTGTTTTGGTGTCTGGAGTCTTAAGGATTACATATGTGTCTTGTCTTTATTATTTGCTTAGATCTTAGCATACAAGTCTTTCTTTTTCTTTATTTGTTTGTTTGATACAGGGTGTCCCACAGCCCACATTGGCCTCAACTTCACTATGTAACGAAGGCTGGCCTCAAATTCCTGCTCTTCCTGCCTTCACCTCTCAAGTGCTGGAATCACCAGCATATGCCACCATACCTGGCCTCAAGTCTCCTTTGCGTCACCTAAAACTTTTTCTTTTCCTATTGGTTCTTCTCCTTTTGTTCCTTTTAGAACGATCCTCAGATACAAAGTTTCCCAGCATCAGCATCCTTGCTCCTCTTTTCTTTCCAGTTGTAACTTTCATTTCCTGATACTTCCCTTCAAAGCAAGAGAGTTTACTCACTTGGTAGAGTCCACTTTTCACTTATTTAACTGGGTTTTAAATTTGGGATTTTTGCAATTAGCCAGAACGTTCATATTTCCAAGGCGTTCTTTATCACTGCTGGTGAAGCCTCCTAGGAGTCTTTTTGTTGCTGCAGATATTTTTTTAAATTATATCTTTCTAAGTTCCACGACATTTTCTTCTGTTAATGGCACCTGTTCTGATAGGTCCAGCAGGGATCCTCCTTCTGACTGGAGAAAACAGTCAGGTGAGCAGGACGCTCTTGCCTGAAGAGTGGGGACAACTTCTGTGTCACTTCCTGCGTCAACAGAAAAGGACAAGTCGAGTGAGTCCCTTCTAGGGAAGCCAGTGGTAGCACGCCCATGCTTCCCTTAAGACCTTCTGCAAAGTGGGCTTTCCTGGTCCTGGAGGGGGGAATTTGCCACCCTACGTGACTCAGGGGTGTCTTGCTTCACCCTCTGGGGGTCTAAAAATCCTAAGCCTCTCCCGCATAGGTTCTGGGTTGCAGCAGCCAACGGAGCTTCCCACCACTCTCATTCTGAGTTTAGTGTCCCAGCAGGACATCGAAGGAGAGAGCTCCCCCTCCACTTCACCCACCATTTTTACAATTTCCCAGATATAAATAGACATAATTTGCTATAAATTTTTGTCAGAGTAATGCATAAATATGACTTAGAGGCAAACTGTGAAGCTTATGATGCAGACTAGAGTGTCAGTGCAATACTTGTCTTATGATCCCGGGGATCTGAGTCCACTCCACAGAACCTTCGTAAAAACATCCAGGCTGGCATGGTGGTGTGCTTGTAATCCTGTGGTTGGGGACAGAGACAGAAAGGTCTCTGGGACTCAGGGGCCAGCCATCCTAGCCTACTTGACAAATCCCAGGCCAGTAAGAGAACTGCCTCAAAAGGAAGGTGGACATCACCCAACAATGATACCTAAGGCTCTCCTCTGGTGTGCATGCACACACACACACACACACACACACACACACACATGCACGTACACACACACACACATGCACGTGCACACACACATAAATCATAAATTTTTGTTGAGAATTTCTACTCCCTAAAGGCAACCACATTCAACTTTTAGCTCTTTCATTTAGAATGCATATTCATATTTCCACATAATATGTTTATGACTCTGCTTCCTGCTCCATGAATGAAGGGACTTTTTCTTCAGTATTTTCATCTCTCTGCTTACTAGTTGCTTCCTTCCAGTTTAATTTGGGAGGCTTTGCTTCTTGTTTTCTGTTTTGCTTGAGTTTTGTGGGGTGTATTGCTTGTCTTCCTACCTGTCTTCGTCTGAGTGACCCTTCTCAGATGACTGATGACCAGTGACCAGTGGCTGCCTGACATTTCAGGGGTTGTCACTAAAGGCTGGCTGAACACCTAGTGCATAGAGGCAGAATGTCAGCCTAAGGTGAGCTGCTGGTGCTGTCTGCCTGATTCCAGAATTCTGGAACCCAAAAGGAAGGGAAAGGACTAGAGGCTCAGCCTTCCTCCTTCCGTTACCAACTGTCACTCCCCCTCCTCCATGTTTTCAGCAGGCACTATGCCTGTGGAAGGGTTTACTGTCCCCTGTAATAAAGACCCTGTTTAACTCTTTCCAGATAATAGGCTTACAGGCCTCTGCTGAGATGGGAAGGGACAGAACCTGGCTGTTCTGAGGGCTACTTGGTCCTAAGATCCAGTAGTTTTCTAAGCAGACTTTAACTAGCCCCAACAAGTTGTAGACACCAAACTATTGAGGTTTTTACATACAATTCAAGTTACATACAATTCAAGCACATAGTTAGATGATTTCTAATAAATGCATTGCTATCACCAAAATAAATAGCATATCCATCACCCCAAGATTCTCTTGTGACCCTTTGCAATTGATGCCTACAATCCAATCCATGCCCTAAGCAGACCCTCACCCACTGTTACTCATGAAGTGGTCTTTTCTAGAATGTCTTATCGACAGACCTATAAGTTTATATTGATAAGTGCTATCAATAGACAATAAGTGCTGTTTACTGTCTAGATTTTTATTCACATTAACTACTTGGAGACTCATCCATATTGTTGTTTGTTTCTATTATTATTATTTATAGTTGCTGAATAGCATTCATTGTATTCATAGTACAAGTTATTTACAAATAGAAATTGCCAATAGACATTGGCAGTATTTTCCACTTTTGTCTGCTATAACTAAAGTTGATAGATACACTTTGGTATGAGTATTTTTATGTATCAATGTTCATTTCTCCTGGGTAAGTGCCTAAAGGTAGAATTTCTGGATTATAGAGTTTAACTTTTAAAAAAACATCTGGCACTGTGGTATATATCTGTAATCTCAGCATGTGAAATCTGAGACAGGAGAAACCCAAATTAGAGGCCAGCTGAGCTACACAGTAAGTTCAAGGCCAGTGCTGGATGCAAAGTAGCTTATCATTTAACTTTCCTCATAGCAAGATATTAACAGTCTAGTTACTCAACACAGTTACAGGCTCTTAATATTATCAGTACTTCTAATGGAAGCACAGTCACAGGCGACGACAGCTGTAATTTGATTTCCAAGTGACCAGTAGCAGGTATATTTCATGCACTTACTAGACACTTATATGTCTTACCCTAGGGTGCATATAATAAATATTTCACCCATTTTTAAATAGAACTATTTGTCTAGTCATTAGAGTGTATACTGTATATATTTTACAGTTAAGTCCACAATCAGATATATAAATTATGAATATTTTTATTCAGTCAGATCCAGAGCCTTGGGCATGCTACTCAGTTGCCCCCACACACACACTAAACTGCATCCCCCTCCTTCACATTTTCTAACACCTTTCAAAAACCAAAGCCCAATTCATCCAGTTTTTCTTTTTTTTTTTTTTTTTTTTTTGGTTTTTCGAGACAGGGTTTCTCTGAATATCTCTGGCTGTCCTAGACTCGATTTGTAGACCAGGCTGGCCTCGAACTCACAAAGATCTGCCTGCCTCTACCTCCCAAGTGCTGGGATTAAAGGCGTGCGCCACCACTGCCCGGCCCATCCAGTTTTTCTTTGTTCCATGTTTTTGTGTTTTATCTAACAAATTTCTCTCTAACCCAGGTTATTCTTGCCAGACATGGTGGCGCATGCCTGTAATCCCAGCACTTGGGTGGCAGAGGCAGGTGGATCTATGAGTTAGAGGCCAGCCTAGTCTACAAAGTGAGTTACAGGACAGCCAGAGATACACAGAGAAACTCTGTTTCAAAAAACTTTTTTAAAAAAAAAAGAAGAAAAGAAAAGAAAAAATTGCAGAGATAAAGTTATTCTCTCATTCTATTCTAGAAGTTTTATAGTTATAGTTTTTGGAGGGTTTTTTGTTGGTTTTTTTGTTTGTTTGTTTGTTTGTTTTAGGGGGGATTGTTTTTTTTGTTTCTGTTTGGAATCTATGATCTACAATTGGGCAATTCATATAGAATTATTAAATTACCTTTGTATCTGAATATCCAGTTCATTTTTTGAAAGGCTGTTCCTTCTCTGTAGGATTGCCTTGTGACTTTACCAAATATCAATTGACCATGGCCGCCTCCAGAGTCTGATCTCTCCCAGTGATCTCTGCTTATCCTCTGCCTCTTCCAGACCTCCTGGGTCTCTGCAGCTGTGCACTGCTTTGCTAGGGGCCTCCTTCTGCCAGCTCCGAGCCCTGTCAGGGTGCATTCAGATGGGTGATGCTGGGGCTTCTGTTCAAGACATCCCTTCAGGGGTCTCTGCTGAGGGGAACTTGAAGCTTCTTTTCACCCAGGTTGAGCTCTAGAGAGTGCCCGGCTTTTCTGCAACCATCTTCTTTGCCCAACCTGGGGCAGGTCAGCCTTGCACATCTGCAGCTCGCTGCTCAGCAGCCGACTGGGAGTCCCAGGCCCCACCGCTGGAGCATGCTCCATCCTTTCCCACAGATGCCTCCAGATTCAGGGTTCTCAGGCCTAAGTTGCAACTTGTTCCACTTTCTCCTTTCCAAGCCTTCTGCAGTCATCCCCTTTGTTGTTTTCTTTGTCCCTTGTACATGCTGACAGCTGAGAATGGTGTTACATGTTCAGCCAGTGCAGCCATGAAAGTACAGTCGTGCTGCTATGAAACCACAGGTGTGTTTCTAAAAAGCTGCACCAACTCAGGCAGTGCCAAGTCGTGGGGCAGCCAGCTTCACCAGGTACACCCAGAAAAGACAGAGCCAAACCAAACAGCGTTTAAATCCTTAAACGATTAAGGAATTGCTATCACGATTTTTTTTTCTTGAAAAAACAAAGTTCAAGATTTTGTAGCAGTGGACATGGAAGAGTGTGAGGGCTTTTGAGGTGCTCCCAGGCAGTGGCTGAGAGTGGCCTGAAACTTGGTAGCAGAAGGTTTTAATACCCACATAGACAGATGTGGGAACGAGAGAGGAAGTCATGTGGTTCCTACCTGACTCGGTAATATCGGGTGCAGCCAGAGCCATTGGGGTTTCTCACAGACAAAACTGCGCATAAGCAAATACGAAACTTACATTACGCCTCATGCCATTCTGTAGGTCGGCCCTGTAAAACCAGGCCCCACTTTCAAAACAACCAATTGATATGGAATTTGTGTGTGAATAAATATCTAAACAAGCATTACTGCCGTGTTTGCGGATTTCAGAAGGGAGCATACGTGGGAATGTGTGTTCAGTCTGCCGTGGCTAATTGAAAGCTGCTTACGTCTCTCCCAGTAGGACAGCAGGGTCTCTGGGTAAGGCCCAACATGTCCTCCGCCACATCCCTACTGTCTAATGCAGTCGGTCTAACTGACCCTTTACTAAATGCTCAGTAATTAATGACAAACAAGGGCAAAGCTATTCTATGGCTATTTAATGCATCGATCAACAAGATTTCTGTGTGCATTTATCAAGAGAGACTACTTGAAACGCACCCTGTCAAAATCATCCTGGTTGGAATTTCTCCGGACAGCTGGGTATTATTTACAAACTAGAACAGTCTAGAAGGCTCTGGAATAAGCCACAACCAACAAGGCAACTGGCACGGGTGTGTTGGCATGTTGATGGTATAATGGCATGTGCCTGCGACCCTGTGGAGACAGAAGGTTGAAGATCAAAAGTTCTAGGTAAGCCTACATGATACAGTGAGCTCTTGTCTCCATCAGGCATTAAAAAGGAATCACGTGCTCCCAAGGTCCTCCAGCCTAATATTCATCAGGCAACAAAGCGGTTAGAGGTTGTCGAAACAGACCCATGGGAGAAGCTGAAGCCCAGTGGGCCTGGTATGTCTAAGCAGGTGGACACTCTCAGGGTGACTCTCTTTGGGTGCTGGAAAACTGACAAGTGGGGGCCAGAGACCAGGCAAGGCGCCCAGAAAGCCATTGGCTGGGAGTCCACAGAAAGAAAGCGACCAAGCACCTGAGCCCCCTGCTCTGGCGCCTCCTATCGTCCCGCAGGCCTCGGTGGAGACCCCAAGAATGCAGAAATGGGAATTAGCGTCCGAACTCCAGCACCTCCCAGCATGTAATACTCATGTAATACTCGGAGAGACCCCAACTCCCTCCTCAGCTTTGCCCAGTCCCTGAAGTGTGGGTTTACGTAATTGCAGTATCCTGGTTCTGGCTTTCTGACTGAGCAATAAAACACAACCCAGAGATCCTAAGCCCACGAGACAGGACATCTTCTATCGCTGCCATCAACTCTGTACACAACAGGCTCTTCAAACAGTCCTTCAATAAACCATATATATTCAAATTCATGCTTAGTTTTCTATGTTAAAAATGATACTGCCTATTTTGCAAGACAATAAGTCACTGTGTTTTGAATCTGGAAGTCAAATTAAGGTAACCCTTCAGAAAACAAAAATTCAGTTAAACGACTTTCATGAAGATGTCCATTGTTACTTCATTATAATACACACACACACAAACAGAGAGAGAGAACATTTATTGCACAATAGTACAACAAGAATAAGACGGGCAGGTTCTGAGACGGCTCCTCATTGACTGTAATATGCCTGCATTTAGAATCAGAGTTATGAGAATAGAATTATACTATGAAGAATGTTTCCATTTTGGAAAGGCTGGTCACCAGAATAGACAGAAGACAAACTTGGGATCAAACCTGGGTCCTGATCCTAGCCTCACGCTCTTGACAAATGCAGTGGGAGGCTCTGGCTTTTATCTGCCACAATGTCGAGAAAGCGCCTACTTTGCAAGATTATGTCAAGGATTAAGTGAGAACGAGAGAGCAATTGGTACAGAACTGGCACGTCATCTCATAAGCTGGGGGTGGTTTTGCTGTCTTAAGTAAACACACCGTGGAAAAGTGGCACATCGTAATCGTGCTTAAGGACAGACTGAGGGACACTGAAAGGAAAACGCCTGCGTGCTAAACCACCCGATCCAACAGGTGAAACCCTGGGTGACTTTTCCTTTGCTTTGTTGTGAGCAGCTAAAAGCATAAAGCATGTTTGGTCTCTGCCCCCCACCCCACCCTGTTCCTGACAAAACTCCAACCCCCTACAGTTTCCTGGAGTGAAGAGATCCTAAAAGCAACTTTTCTACTGACCCTTAGGCTCACCTTGGCTTCAGACAGTCTGTAAGTCCCTCGGAGTTTCCTGAACAGTGAAGGGAGCATTTTCCACTCTCCTGAAACCAAACTGCAGAAACTGCAGGGTGACTTCAGTATGTCAATCACAAGAAAGGCCACACCAGGTTTAGAAGCCTGGAACTTTCAGCTCATTGCTCCCTGAGCTCCTGAGAAGCAAGTGTGGCTGGAGATGAAACTGCTCTTAATGCCCCTGAGTTAGGGGACAGGAGACTTCCAGGTTGGTGAAGGCATACATGCCAGAAGGATTGCACACCCCCAAAACACCCTGACTTCTCAAACACAGAGTCTAGAGGCTGAATCCAGAGCCTTACACTAGTTAAGCACTCAATTCTGAGTTATACCCCCATGTAATGAGAATTTTTGTTTCTTAAAAAACCCAGATATGTGAATATGTTTCTGTTATATTCCCAGGTGTGGGGTGTGGGGCTGCTTCAGTTTGTCCACAGCAGCTGACTATAATGTGTCTCATGCACTAGCAGGGCATGGTTTGTGCCAGCTGCAGGTAGTTTAATTTGGGGAACTCTTGACAGGGTATAAATTGGAAAGCCCCAAAGGGCCTGTGGCTGCTGCTGCTCCCCCATTGCCACTGGACCCTGTTGTTGCTGGTTCTGCTGGACTGCTGGATTGCTGGATATTCTGATGAAGAAGGTTGGACTTGCCCTTAGGAACCCAATGACCCTAATCAGCAGGAAGTAGTTTAAAGAGACCTGCATCCTTTCCCCTCTAACTTTCTTTCTCTCCTACCTAGTGTTGGGGGTTGGAAAGAATAGGGTTGGAAGGGAGGGAGAGTTGTAAGAACTAAATAAAATAGCTTTTAAAAAATACCCCTATACCCCCAAACTGTCTCTCATAATGTTTTTAATAAGCTTCTAAACAGAAGTAAAGTGGTTCTCTGAGTTCTGTGAAGCATCCTAGCAAATGACGAGCCCTGAAGAGGGAGGGAGCTGTAGGAGGTCCAGTCAGATGGAAGCAGTTCAATACTGTGGCTGAGGAGTGAAGTGGGGCCTCTGTGTGGCCAAGCAGGGTCTCCTGGAGCTGGGTTAACCTGAAGTTATCCAGTTGGTTATCTCCAGAAAAGTGGAGAGTTGCTTGGTGTAGAAAAATGCAGAAACTTGGTGTCAAGAAGTATTATGGGTATGTAAACAATTTTCCTTTATAAATATTAGTCATGGAGTTGGATACTTTAAAAATGACAATGAGATGTGTATGGGTGTTTTGTCTGCATGTATGTCTGTGAACCACATACACATCTGGTGCCTTGAAGAGGCCAGAAGAAGATATCAGATCCCCTAGAACTGGAGTTACAGTTGTGAGCTACCCTGTGGATGCTAAGAATTGAACCCAGGACCTCTGGAAAAACAGCAAGTGCCCTTAACCACTGAGCCAGCCCTATATTCATTGTTTTTAAGTACAATTTTTTTTTAACTTTTGGGTTATTTGTTTCTGATATGTCCTATGTAACCCAAGCTGGCCCCAAACTCATGATCCTCCTGCCTCAGTCTCATGGGTGCTAGGATAATAAGAATGAGTCCCAGCTGGGCCTGGTGGCCCACACCTTTAATCCCAGCATTCAGGAGGCAGAGGCAGGTGGATCTCTGTGAGTTCGAGGCCAGCCTGGTCTACAGAGTGAGTCCAGGACAGCAAGGGCTGTTAGAGAAACCCTGTCTTGAAAAACAAAACAAAAAAAAAGAGTCCCTATATTGGTTCATTTTCTTCACTTAAAAAAAGATTCTTGTAGTGAAATATTCAGAGCATAAAACATATTGTTTTATCCGTTTAAATGTTTCCTTCACAAGCATTAAATACACTCCCATTTTATGCAGCCCAAGCATTAACATCACCCACTTTCAGAACATTTAACCTTTGCAAGTGAGACGTGTGTGCTAATTGAGCAAGAACTTTGTTTGTTCCTTTCCCTGGCCCTTGGCAACCAGCATTTACCCCTAGACTACTTCTGGGCTCTGTCTCTTGCACTTAACAAAAAGGAGAGGCCATTGCTGACTAATAAGATTGCCTCTGTATATGCAAACTTATTTTTTGTTTTGACAGGGTCTTGGAATACAGCCCAGGTTGACATTCCTGGTAGACTTCAATCCGTCTACCACCACCTCCAAGCGGTAGGATTACAGGCACGAGCCACCATGCCTGGCTCTGTGCAAGTCTTCTTGCATATGTGACTAAGGCCCCTGGTGAAGGGAAGAGAACAGGGTATGAGAAGCATAAGAAGGAACAGAGCCCGCTGGTGTCCCAGTCCGAGAAGTCAATCCCTTGAACCATTTGATTGCTGTAACCACTGGGCAGCTTTGTAGCTGTCACAGGTGCCAAAGCTGAACAAGTATGGCCACAACTTGGTGTCCTCAGTGGGTTCCCCCAGGGTGTGCGCACCTCCTACTCCCATTCTTACCATTGCAGTCCTGGCAATGAACTCCAGATGCTTCCCTGTGACCTTGGCCGAAAGTCTTCATTCTGCAGGACCCTGTGCCCTTAAGTCCCAGCCAACTGGAGGCTGTTGCCCTGAGCAAAGAATTTGAGACACTAAGAAAGTGATGGTTCATTGGTGACCATCATATGTAAAGGATGGCCATCTCTGGGTTTTTGTGTCTGGGGTGGAGTAGAGGAACTTCTGGAAGCAGTCCCCTTGGAGTACTAAACAAAAACTATGTATGCATAGTATTTTTTCATTAAAGATCCCGTTATTTCCATGCTGCCTCTCAACTGAACAGGTTTTAAAGCCACTTCTTTGAAATGGTAAAGCTTGAAGCAGTATTTTTTTTTTCCTGAGCCAAGGGTCCACCTGCAGCAAAACCTCAAAGGCAATGAGCACAGCCAGTGTCCACATCTTGGCACATGTGCTGGTTTACTTTTTTGTCACCTTGACACAAGCAGGGTTCATCTGGGGAAGAGGGTGTCTCGACTTAAAGCAAGCCAGTGAGCAGTGCTCCTCCAAGGCCTCTGCTTCAGTTCCTGCCTTGAGTCCCTGCCCTGACTGCCCTCAGTGATGGACTGGGATGTAGAAGTATACGTGAAATAAACCCTTTCCTCCCCAGGTTGTTTCTGGTCATGGTGTTTGTCACAGCAACAGAAAGCAAATCAAGACATCTAAATACACACTCCACTCCATGAGGAAATGGCTCCTTCCAGGATTGGCATAGGAAAACACAAGGCAAGCCAGAAACACCTTGTTCCAGAGAGTTAGGAAATACTTAAAGGATGGAAAAGGTGCATCAAAAGACACCAAAGCCAGCCTGAAGGCACTGCCTTGCCCAATGCTGAGAGGATTTGAACATCAAAATAAACAGCAAGTGAAACGGATAACTCATAAAGAATCCCTTCGGTTATGCTAATATAAAAAAGTGAATAAACAGAAGACGAAAGAAAGAGTTTTTTCTGTACAGAAGATGCCGACTAGTAAATGTCATGGTGGTGACAGACTTGGCAGCTGTGATAGTAGTCACTAAGCTAAGGAACATCAGTGATGCTGAAACCAGTGAGAGGAAGTTTGGTGAGGATCAGAGTATTTACACGGACACACAGACTCCTCACGGACACACAGTCTCCTCACGGAATACTTTCTGATTACACACAGGAAAAGTAACTTACCATGGAGACACCTGGCAGACACCATCTTAACCAAGGGACAAAGGTTAACATCTCCAGTAATAGAACAAACTGACGTCACTTACTGCCTTCCAGGCTGCTGTAGGAAAAGCACAGCACTGATTCTATCAAAAACGCAGGAACGGTACCTAATCATGAGGAAATATCAGGCAAACCCAGACTGAGGAGCCTTCTACAATCCTCAAAGAAATGTCAAAGCCATGAATATCAAGATGGAGAAACTTTTCCAGGTTAAAAAATAATTCTAGCAAAACACAGTAACTGAGCTAGAAGTATGGCTCATTGGAAGAACACTTGCCTAGTGTGCACGTAGCCCCCTGGTTCAATCCCCAACATGAAAAAGAAAGGAAGGAAGGCAGAGGGAAGGGAGGAAGGATGGAGGGATGAAAGGAGAAGAAAGGGCTTATATGCAAATTCTGCATCACTTTACCAACGGGGATGTAGACAAGACCCTGGGTCTGGTGCCCAGCAGAGACAGGTGTGGCAGGGAGGAGAGGGAGGGGGAGGGGTATGGAGGAAGGAGAGGAGAAGTAAAGGACAAGGGCAGCAACACATATCCGTGAGCCAGTTCCTCTTGCTGTGTACAGGGCGTTATTGGGCCAGCTGGCAAAACTGGAATAAAGTCTGACAGTTGTGTGGCAGTAACACAGTAACATTCAATTCCTGAACTTAGTGGCTATGCTGTAACAATGTAAGAGAATGCCTGTAGAACTTGGAGGTAAGGCCCTAATTCTCCATAGGTTACAAAGGACTCCAAAAACAAGGCTCAAGAAGTTTTCATAAGCTGTCACCAAAAGCTCTGACTTCATTTATCTCACTAAGAGCAAAGGCTACAGCCAACCCAGGCAGCCAAACCTGTTCACCCTGACTGTCGGGGACAGGGTGCCAGGCGTGGGCTGGGCACACACCTTTCTGTCCAGAGGTTTAGACCCAAGGCTTGGCCAGGGAGGGCTGGACCAAGGCCACAATCAAGGCTTAAGAGAGGAATTTCAGCCTTAAGTTTTCAAGAAGCCCATGGCCTCTGGGGCCTGGAGAAGAAGCAAGAGGGTCTTTGCCATACCCGACGGTGGCCAAGACTTTCCCTCAGGCCCAGAGGCTCAGAGAAGGTGAAGGTTGGGAGAAGGAATACAGGAAGCAGAGTCTTTCTTTGCCCACTGGCATGGCTAGATCTGGTTGAGAATGATAAGTTCATATTTGTTGATTTTATTTAAGTCTCCAAACCTCACTGTCCTTGGACCTCCTACCAGACAAGACAGGCAGGGATCAGATGCTGCATTTGGGGAGATCAAATGTGCTCCTTCAGGATGAGAGTTTATTGGCTGAACACCAAGGATTAGTGAATTGGGGGATTCCCCCTCCCCAGCCACCCAAGCTTCTGGTTCATATTTTGCAAAATTTAACAGGTTTGATTTTTTTTTTTTCCTCTAGGAAAGTTTTACAAAAGTCAAGAAAGGAAAACTGGCCTGACCAGGTGGTATGTTCCATAATCTCAGCCAGCACGCAGAAGGCTAAGACAAAAAGATCAAAAGTTCAAGACCAACCTGGGCTACGCAGTGAGCCCCTGTCTTAAACAAACCAGCAGGGATGGAAAATATCTAAATGCCTGTCGATGTGTATCTCCTCTGTGTGTCTGTGAGCTGTTGCCATCCCACAGGCCTGTGTGACTTCAATTTCATGCCTCCCCATCTGTCTCCTGCCTCCTGATACCTGTCAAGGACTGACCCATATAGGATGCCCAATGGATGTCATGTTTCTCTGTGAGTTTATGTGTCTTTTGTTTTGTTGTGGGAGGAAGTTTCTTTGGTTTCCATTTGTTTGTGTTTTGGTTTTAGACTGAGACCAAACCAGCCTCAGTCCCTATATGTAGCCTATGCTGGCTTCAAACTCCTGCCTCAGCCTGTCTGGTGCTGAGATTACAGGAATGAGTCACACACACACACACACACACACACACACACACACACCCCAGTGTCTTGTTTTGCTGATGGTTTTGTTCTTTTCTGTTCTTGTATGCTATTTGTTTTGGTTTTGTTTTTGAGACAGGGCCTTATTATATAACACAAGCTGGCCTGGAACTCACTGCTGTCCTCCTGCCTTACCTCTAGGATCAGTGATTACAGATGTGAGCCACCACACCCTGCTTGTATGTTCCTATGTAGATGTGTGTTCAGTGCCTTTGTCTGCATGCCTGGAAGGCAAAGAGAGGCCTGTCACCATATTTTGCCCTCCCTTGTTCAGCTGGCACAGGCCTCTCCAAGGCACTTGGTCAAAAGTAGGACCCTTCAGCATGTGGATGTCCAAAAGGACAAGGTCAAATATCACTGGAAGAACTGACAAGCTCTTGGCCCCATACAAACAATGGCTCCCAGGATGAGAACCCAGGAACTAAAGAGATACAGAACAGAGGCCAAAATGGTGACCGTTGCCAGGCACAGAGTCGGGACTACCAGTCCAGCCTCAGGTACTGCCGTCGTACTGAACAGGCATGGCTTGCTGCAGGTGTATGGGTCCCAGGCAGAAGAAGGCAATTAGAAGAAAGGGTTAACAGGAATTTCCTCCCTACAATGTTCGCCAAACCCTAGGGAATGTGCATCTGGGTCCTGATGGGACGTACTAGACCTAGATAAAGGATGGAACACTAGGGAATCAGGCAAAGTTGTGCCCCAGGCCAAGCTCTAGAATCCCAACCCCAACGAGAGGGTCTTGAGGCTGAACCAGCCCAGGTATGAAACAGCAGCTGACACAGGAATCCCTTCGGGCGTGTGAGGCCTTTTTCCAGCTGTTCCGTCTAAAATGAATGTGCATATCACAGAGCCATGTCACTCCATCCTGAATCACACCAATGGGGCACTCAGAGATCCAGGAACTGGCCACCAGCACCATGATGAGGTGGCAGTGTGTGCCTCTTCCTGCCTGGGTCCACATCTGACCCCAGGGTGACCTCCCTCCTCCCCAACTTGGGCTGACTCATGCTTCCAGAATGGGATCCTGGGTGCCCTGGCTACCCAGCCATAGCTGACTCACATTTCATCTAGGGGAAGCTGTGGAAGTGTTTGTGGCCGCTGTCAGCTCCCAGAAAGACCCACTTATCACTTCCTGAACACTTCCTGTGCCCCAGGCACATAGCACATTTCCCAGGTATACTGACCCTGGGGAAGTGAGAGGCGTCATCCCCTTTTTAGAAAGAAGGAAAGTGAGGCCCAAAGAGGACCACCTGCAGGACGCCCACCCAGCTCTTCTGAAGGAGCCAGACCGGCTGCTAGAAGGGGCACCTGGCATCAGACATCATGATAAGATCCTTATAGCCTGGCTCAGCCACTGGGTGGGGCTCACATACTCTGCAGTCAGTCTGACAGCTCAGGCTACACCCAGAAGGAGCTTTTCTAGGAAGTGCCCTTCTCTCCTTGGCCCCAGCCCTGCTGGGGAGGGAGGGAGGGAGGATGGGTGGGTGGGTGAGGTGCGGAGACAACCTAGCCTCTTCTCATTCCTGTGGTTTCAGGTGGCCACTGAGTCAGACTTAAGTGACTGGGGACTCATAATGTCCTAGGTCAATCTGGCAATCCTTTAAAAGCTTACAAATATCTAAGTGCTTAGTATTTCAGCAGCCCTGCCCCAGACAAGGGCACACACTGCTTTCCCCAGTCCCAGTCTTACAGACTTCAAGTGTCTTTAGGGCAACAAAGGTCTTCTTAGGGACTTATCTCCCTCATCTGCATTGTGAAAACACAAGTGTGCACAACTGCCTAGCTCAGGCAAACACCCAGGCCCTAACAGGCATGTGAACCCTGTACAAGCAACACACACACACACACACACACACACACACACACACACACGCAATTGCAAACGTATGTGCGTGCACACACATTCACAGGCACATGTGAACACGCATGTGCTCACAAACACACACACAGCAGACAGGTGCATACCCAAGTGTTCACGCACTAGTACATTCTCCAAGACACACCCGTGGCCCCTTCCGAAGCCTGGGGTGAGACTATGAACAGAAAGGGCCTCGGCTGGCCAGAAGCTGCAATCCCCAGCCTCACCGCTAGGGGTCGCTGTCAGGCTCTAGGGCAGGAAGGACTATGACGACAGCCTAAGGTGCAAACTCCCCCTCAGCCCTCCCTCTGCCAGAGGACCACGCGGGCAGCAGGTGGCACCACTTGGCTGCAGATTAGGACCCAGCTACCCGTGAGGCCGCAGGAGAGGGACAAACTGGTGGCCGGGATTTGTGCAGGATATGGGATACTCTCCTACCCAGGCAGGCAGCTTGAACTCAGGGAGATTGAACCCCGGGAAGAGGGGGGGGGTGAACTGGAGAGCACTGGAGGAGATAGAAAGAGAAGAAGGAGGGGAAGGGGATGGAGGAGCAGAGAAGGTGGAAAGTAGGACTGGGCAAGGGAGATGGGGGATAGAAGCAGGAGAGGAGTGGGGGTGAGAAGAAGAGGGACCCGACAGGGACAGGGCAGGCCTGGCGGGACACGGGAAAGGGACAAGGTGGCCGTCGTGTAGACACACATCACCATTAGTCATAGTTCCCTTGTCCTGCCAGCCCAGCTCTGGGTCAGGACACACGGAGCCCGGGCTATGCTTCTCTGGTCCCTCCTTTCTTCAGCAATATGGACCCTGCAGGCCAGCAGAGCTCACCGCCTCACACGAAGAGCAAGGAGCGGGGAGCCTGTAATTGAGACTGTGAGAACTGGAACTCAAGAGGCAGGGACCCCCAATGCATGGACAGTGTAGGGCTTAGCGTTCTCTCCCCCAGGCTGGGTCTCTCCACTATCTCTGCTGGTTAGAATGTTTGACCCAAAGCTGTAAACCACCTCAGCATTTTGGCATAGGCTAGTTCCCGGCCTGATGCCCAGACAGGGACTACTTCCAGGAAGTCCTGGGTGGCAGGTGACATTGTCCCAGAGCACAGGCTGAGTGGTGCTGGAGGTGAGTACCCCCATAGCCTTGCATGGAATACTACACCCCCACCCAGAGGTCTCCTCCAGGTATAAAGATAGTAAGGGCCAGAGACAGGACCAGAAGTCTTTGTTGACTAAACCCCTCCTGCCCTGCTGTGCATGGAATCAAAGGTAAACAACAAAAAGAAGCCTTGGAGTCTATACTGTTGGTGAGGGCCATCATTTAGGCCCAAACAGTGACCCTGTCTTCCTAGTCCTTTCTGCCTTGGGAACCTGGTAAGGTCTGCAAGACCTCGCGGCATGGAGAGGAGAGAAGCTCTGGGACAGGTTGTTTGTCATGGCTTCATTCCCAGAATTCTCTGTCCCTCCAGCACCCAGCACCCAAGCACTCCCAGAGGTCAGGAGAGGGAGCACTGTGAGGCAGGGCTGCCTTTGAGGCCTAAAAAGGGGTTGCTGAGGGAGCCACGGTGCCCGTTTGGCCCTCCATCGTCCCTCTATCATAGCCCTGGTACCAAAGCCTCTACCCTATGCAAGAAGGTGGACTTCACTGCCCCCACTTCATTCCCTGCTCTCCTGAACTCTCATGGCTCCTCCCTGATGAAACCAGAAGACAAACCTCCCATACCCGTGTAGCCTGTACCTGACCATAGTTTACTCTACTCAAAGAGCCCTTCCATGGCTGTCCACTTCCCCTGCCTGCTCCTGGATCAAAGGTCTATTCTCAGCTCTCTGATTATGCTGGTGTCTCGTGTGTAACCACACCCCACCATTTCAGGTGGATCAGGTGTGTGCCTGAGAGCCCACAGCCCTCTGGCAGCCCTTCCTGGAGCAGACTGCCCCCTGAATATGTATTTAAATCTCTCTGAGTCTGTAACCCCTCTGCTGTGAGGAGTATCTCTGCCAGATTAGCATCTTTAGCACCTCACATACCACTCAATACTTCTGAGGTGTTGATGGGCATCACCAGTGATTACTAGACACCAGTAATTTCATCAGTGCCTCCTTTCTGGCTCCTCTCGCTCAGAGAGCAGCTGGGGTCGCAGCTGGAAGCCAGTACTCAACCCCACCCCCTGAAGGCTTTCTCTCTGGTACTAGACCTGCCCTTGCTGTGGGGTTCACTGGCCTCAGCAGGACTGATCACACACTTGGGGCCCTAAGAACTGTACTAGTGACTGCTGGCTAGCCAGTCCCTGGAAAGGACCGTTACACTTTGCATCCACACCAAGCGCTGGGCTCTGAAATTACTTGGATGGTACAAGGATTGTGATTACACTGGAGGGCCCGTGACTCCCTCACAACATGCCAGGATCTCTGAGGCTTCCTCAGAGCTGCCCAGAGGCCCCAAGAAATGACATCATCTCTTCTCAACAGTAGCTAGAGCAAGATGATACTGTGAGCCCTGCCCTTGGGAAGCTTCCAGGTTGGGACATGTAGAGCGACACCCAGGACCTTGAAGACCTGGGTGCAAGGCTGGGCTACCGCTCAGGTAGACTTCCACAAGAGGTGGCCACTGCAGTAGAGAGAATGGTGGTCCCCATTTAGCCCGAGACTCTGAGCTAAGCTGTTTAACCTTTGCGGCAACTGTGGAGGAGGCAGGGTGTGATTCTTACAGACTGAAAGGGAAGCCTCAAGTCTAACACCACTCACCGGGTGAACTAGGATCCAAATGGAGATTCGCTGGTGCCCACACACTTGCCCTTTCTGCCCACTTGTTGGCCACCCTAACCTCTAGGTACGGGCTTGTCACTTCCCTTTCAGAAAAGCCTCAGAGGCTCCCCACTACCAACCGCATAGCTCCTCCTAGCGAGGCTCCCCCTTAAACCACATACCACACTAGCCACCACTCTCTCCACCCACACCAACCACATCTTAGGTTAGCCCTTGAATTTCCCAAGTTTCTTCTGCACTCTGAATGAAGGGCATGCCCCATTTTGCAGATAAGAAACCAGAGGATTAAGAATGTTAAGTAACTAGCCCAAGGTCACACAGCTGGGAAGCAAGAGCTTTCATTTGCGTTGCAGACAATTAAGGAGGGAGAGTTAACAAACCTGTGCTGCTAATGGTCCCAGGGAGAAAGGTTCCAGAGTTGATTAAGGCAGTCTGGTCTTGAGAAACGGACAAGGTCTGGATGGAGGTAAATGTCAGAGCGGGAAGAGTTAGAAAATATGGAAAGGCATAGCCGGGCGGTGGTGGCGCACGCCTTTAATCCCAGCACTTGGGAGGCAGAGGCAGGCGGATCTTTGTGAGTTCGAGGCCAGCCTGGTCTACAAAGCGAGTCCAGGACAGCCAGAGATATTCAGAGAAACCCTGTCTCGAAAAACCAAAAAAAAAAAAAAAAATATGGAAAGGCAGAAAGGGAAGTGTCAAGGGTCTTGTCCAAACTAGGGAGGGGTTGGGACACAGCCGGAAAAGCTGTGGAATGGGACTCACTTCACTAATGGGTGTCCCCCTAACTCGCTGTGTGACTGGGAGTGAGTCCCTTCTCTCTGTATACAAAGAGCAAATAAGCCTGGGTGGCCTCTGGGGTCCCACCTGACCCTGAAATTCTGGGTTCCCACTGAGCCAAGAAATGAAGACTCTGGTACCAGACCCTTTGATATGGCGAAGGACAGGATAGCACTGGCTGACAGGGACAACCAGCTAAGGTGGCTTCTAAAAGAAGGCTAAGGGTTGAGCCCAGACACACACTGCGGTGGCCCACCAGCCTTCCTCACTATCTTAGGAACATGTGTGGACTCACTAAGGACTGGCCTTGGGCAGAGGAAAGCTCATCAATGGGGCTGAGTGCTCATCACTCCCCAGTCCCTGGGAAGATCTGAGACTGGGACCTCCCCTAGTGGGGAGGTGAGTTCCCAGATTGCAGGGCTCCACGTGTGGGCAGACTGGGCAGGAGAGGCCCTGAGCAGGCAGATGCCTCCCTTGCTGGAGCTTGGAACTAAGGACTGGCCTGTAGATGCTGGAACTCAGAGGTAAGGAGTCCAAACAGGATGAGGGCTCACAGGAAGGAACAGAGCAGGGCCACCATGACCTAACATCTGTGATGGCCAGTCACCCCCAGGAGAAGGAGAGGGTCCTTGCACAAGAGTCACAGAAAAATCCCTAGAAGGATGGAGACTTCAGAAAAGAAGCAAGTGGTCTGCCAAACTGGAGGATATTTGAAGATTAAGTCAGTCCCCAACAGAAACTGCATGGTATCTAAATGTAAATAGGGTCCAAACCACCAGCAAAGGGCAACCCTCCCTCAAGGGCCTGCACTTCAACAGCCCATATGTTATGAGGGCAGACAGTGAACATGGTGAACATGTATGCATATGCAGACACACACACAGAGACTGCTACTTGGGATTCCCACAAACCCCATCTTGGGTCATTCATCCTTTCTCTTCTAAGCGCAGCCCTTCAAGCAGCCCTCCACTGCCAGTGGCATGCCTTCCTGCTATCATGCATTGTGCCCTCTTGCTGCCATGTGACAGGCTTGTTTCCTTTCAGACTCAAGAGGTGCCCGGCACGAACAGGCCACCCACTCCACATGGCTACTTCCATCCTCTTGGAAGGTGAATGTGGCCCTTCTCTCTCCTACATATTTGGCCTCTTGCTCTCCTGTCTCGTTCACCTCTGAAGGACAATTGAAGGCAGGAATGAGCATGCAAGAACACTGTGGTCTGTTCCTGATGTCAACTCCCCCTCCCCTAACCCCACCACATCCCATCTGTCCAGTGGGAAGTCCTTTTTGTAGTTTAATCATAAGGCCTCACACTATCTAGCTAGAGTCTAAGGGGCAGAGGCTTAGCCAGCTAGTTGGAGGAGTTGTCTCCTTACAGAAGAGAAGGCCAGAAGAGAGATTACTAAGGCGCCGGGCCCAAGGCTGTGACATGCACCTGCCACAGCTCCAGGGAGATCAGGGACCTGCCAACTTACCCCACCCCATGAGCTCATGGGTGCTTCTGCCAGGCGCTGGCCCCAGGGAGCAGGTGCTGACAACAGGCCCTGGGCACAGGGCCGAGGACAGGAAGGCGGGAAAGCTGCTGAGAGCCAACAGCAAAACCATCCTACAAGAGTCAGAAGAACGGGCCCTCTGGCCTCCACGTGTGACCTCTGAACCAGTGACCCACCATCTCTGTTCCTCCTCAGTCCCCTGACACTGAGCATGGCCTCCTCCTCATAGTCCTCTCTCTGGAGATCATGGATTGGAGGGCAGATCATTTTTCCCCAGTTCAAGTCTCCCTACTCTGTCTCCCTGGGAACTCTGGACAGTTGCCCTGTGTTTAAGGGTAGACAGTTTGCTGGGCAGGAGATGGTGGCCAAATGCTGTCATTTCTGAGGCTGTTGTAGGCACACACCTAAACACCAGTTATAAAGTGACTATAAATCCCCAAATAGATCCCTCTGTCCCAGTGCCAGCACACCCCTAAAGGTAGGACAAGCTGGGAGTCAAGCCCAGCCCAGGTTCACCTGAGCCACTGGGGTCAAGAACCTTCTCCACCAATCCTTGGTAAAATAGGCTGCAGCTTTCAGATCCCCAGCAATGCCAGAAGTTGGACCACTGGGGACAACATTCACATCCTAGTTTGTGTGCTCAGGTCCAGAGAGAGCTATTGTATACAGACACCAGACACAAATGCTTCCCAGAGCCTTTTCCACCAGATAGCCCACAGCCAGCCCTCAACCTTCCAGCTCCCTAGGTCTGCCTCATCCTGCTACCCAAGGGGCCACCAGAGCTCTGCTCTCTCACCCCTACTCCCCCTTCCCCATTTGAGTCCTCTTGAGCAGGGAGTTCCTCCCACTTGGAATCCCACTTCAGATATGCAAATGTCCAGGCTGCAGCCCAGAGCCCAGAAGCATCCAAGCTGGAGGAGGGCCACTAGGTGCTGGGAGGGACACTGACTCAGGAGAAGACAGACAACTGGCTCTAGAAATATTTCTGAGCTACTCTCAGACTCTCCCTCGGTCTCACCACAGGAAGCCACTGTCCCTCCTTTCTACCCACCACCCCTCCCTGAGTCCCACAAAGAAAAACACTTAGGTGATCCATTTCCCAAAATTCCCATAGAGGAAGACCTGGCTTAAGGGCCATACCACATTTCCATGTCATTTCCAAGCAGCACCGAGAAGGCTGGGCAGGCATGTTGCTGGACAGTCCCCACCCAGAAGGCAGGGTAAATTCCCAGGGTAGCCAGTCACGGAGTTGGGTTGCAGGTGTGGGGTTCCTAGGGAGAGGAGGGATCTGCAATGATGCTGTAAAGATGCCAGCTGCCTGTTGCCTCCACCATCCCAAAGAGTGCTTGTCCTCGGCAGACCCCACCTGGCTCTTACCATGGCTTACTCCGCGTCCCCTCAGCACTTACTGTGCTGTGCAAAGTTTACTGTGTGCTTGGTCACCTTGTTTATGTGTTACTTTGCAAATGTTCTCATAGATCTCTGCCCTGCTAGCTATGAGAGTGTCTGTGCTAATTAAGTCCATTTCGCTAGAGGATTAGTCCCTGCCCTTAAGGAGTGCCAAGGAATACTCTGGAATCGAAGCCACATCTCTCTTGCTGCAATTTTTTTCCTCTTGATAATCAGGCAATCTCCCTGACGAAACTCCCCTCAATAAGCAGCTTCTCCCCACACTCAAGTTCTTGCCCCAACTCTCTGGGAGCCCGCAGGGAAGGTTGTCCAGGGGCAGGAGTCTCTGGCGTTCCTGGAAGAGGTCAGTTCATCCTCAAAGGAAAACAGCGCCCTTTGGTGTATTGCAAACCCTTCCGAGACCAGACCCACTCTTCCTGGCCTCAGAACCCAAGCATCTACAGGTCCTGCAACTTTACCAGAACCCAAGGGACTCCCTACAAGGCCACGGAAGGCCAAGGGGAGAGACTGACCCGGGAACAAACCTTGGCTCTAGCACTTGCTGCTGACTGCGTGAATTTGACCGCTCCGCACTATCTGTGGGACAACCCCAGTAATCACAACCCTGTAAGAGAATGGGCGGCAATAAAGACATATGTGTCTCTGTTGCTTGAATAGTAGACAGTGGTGCTGGACACGCAGGGTGAACAGGCAGGGTACAAAGGTAGGCCTCCCAGCCACCCCTGCCTCATCTACATGCACCTGGCTGCTTCTCCTTCAACCCAGGCCCTTAGCCAACCTGGCTTATGGGTAAGGCATCAGAAAACGCTTTTTATAAAAGCAAACCAATGGGCCTGGCTGGTAGGCTCCATGAGTAAAAATGCTTACTGATTAAGCATGAGGACCTGAGTTCGAACCCCCAGCACCCATAGAAAACCTGGGTGTGGTTACTTGCTCCTGTAACCTCAGCACTGTTGGAGGTAGACAGGAGGCTCACTGGGGCTTGCTGGCTGCCAGCCTAGCTCCCATTTAGTGAGGGACCTTGTCTCAAGGGAGTAAGGTAGAAAGTGACAGAGGGGGATGCTCAAGGCTCTCTAGCCTATGTACGTATGCACGTGACTATGTATACCAACACATATAACACACATATACAGCATACAAATATTCACACCCCAACAATTGGACCAATGCAGGAGGTATTTGTAGGAAGACACCTCATCCCTGAAACCCAAGGTATATTTTCCTTTCCCCAAAATCCCAGCCTACCCTGAGCATGGGCCTTATTGGGGGCCCGTGGCAGGCTGGAGGTGAGGGCTGCTAGAGATGTACTCTTACCCATGGAAACAAGTCCTCAGGCCCATTAATCAGCTTTTATTAAAAGCATTTTCTGATCCTCTAGACCCAGCCATGAACCAGACTGGCAGGTGCTAGTCTATGGGGCAGGGGTGCCTGGAAGGCCTTCCTTTGTACCATAATCTACTGTTCTGGCAACTGCTTGAAGTCACACCAGACCTTCTCAAAGATAATGTGGAGAGAAAGGACTTCCGAGACTTGGAGTAAGAAGGAGTGAGCTTCTGCTGGAGGTGCCACACCAGAACAGAATGCATGGGCCTTGGTACAGACTTCCTAGTTCTGGAGGGAAGTCCCCCACTGTCTTGGGCCTGCCCCCGAATGGCAGATTATCTTGTCACCGGCCATTTTGTGTCAGCCCACGGCACAGAATATATTTTACATAGGGGTCAACACACACATGTTGTCATGAAGCAGTGCTTTGTAATGCATTAGCAGTTCTCCATCCTCCTGACCCTCCAGCCAGTCACAAACAACCATCTGATAAACCCCGTTGCACGTAATGTGAGCAAGGTTCAGCTCAAGGGAGTGAGTGTTCCCTCCAGGACAGGGACACTGAGTCAGCAGGTGGATGAGCTGATGCATTCACTCCTTCCTCTCTCCCTTACTTAACAAACACCCTCCTAAGGAGGAGACAAGGCCACAGCTGAGGACTCAGAGAAAAAGTCACCCTGTGGCAGGCTCTCAACACAGAATCTTCCTTCACAGTGAATCAAGACCTAAGGAGGTTTTGAAAAGATGTAAGATGAATTTGCTGCTCACTTCAGGGTCCACATCTACATCCAGGCGTGTATCTCCCGAACCGGGAAAACTTTCAGCGAATCCCTATGAGCCAGACTGGGGTTCTGGGCTCCTCTGCCCATCCAAGTGAACTTCCAGCGGGTGGGTGGGGGGAGCAGACCTGTAAGAAGGGATACAAAGAAGATGGAATCTGTTCAAAGCTGTGGGAGTACAAACAACCGGCAGTAAGTCCGCCAAAGGGGCTCCAAGTCCTCCTGGCTCCTCCTTCAGAATCCAGATGCCATTTTATAAGTTCAGTATGAGGAGGGCTAGTGAGGCTCCAAGTCCTCCTGGCTCCTCCTTCAGAATCCAGACGCCATTTTATAAGTTCAGTATGAGGAGGGCTAGTGAGGCTCCAGCAAGGCCTTCTTACAAGGGAACTTGCCCAGGGCCTCAACAACCCCCTGATAGTTCCAGACTCAGTTCCAGACTCACTTGCTCCTCGGCGGCCACCCCAGACCAGAGCACCCTGGGACCAGAGAGGCCTCCTCAGAAGGGAAATCTCAGTTCATGTCTCAGGCACTGTCTATGGTGACTGAAGAAAGTCAGGTGGCCCACTAGGGTCCAGGGCACCTTGTGATGAGGGCAATCAGAATTCCATCAGCTCAGCAGGACACCTAGCCCTGCCCAGAAAGAAGGCAGGGCCCACACCCTAGGGGCTTCCCGTCTAGGAATGCCACCTGCCAGCTGAAATCCTGTCCCACGGAGCACCCTAAGGGCTGTGGGAGGGGGGTGGGATTGTGCTACACCCACCCCCACAGACACCCAGCAGGAAATGCGTTGAGCTCGTCAACATCTTTCTGGCCACCAGGCCAGTGGCCCTATGGCTCCCAAATAATGGGGCAAGAGCCAGGTCATTAGGCAGGGAGACTGTCATTAGAGCAGGTGATGCACTGACAATGGCAAATAGTTATTACTGGCTGTGTCACAGGGTGAGGCAATGCTGTCTGGGGAGGAGGCAGCACTAGGCACAGGGAACCCTACACACACAAATGTAGACACACACACACACAAAGGGAAGTGCACACTCAAGTACTTACAAGCAGAAGTGTGAGCACACACAATCCCACCCTCCACATTCACTTAGGGACATAAAGACTCACTTGTATCTCTGCACATCAGACACCGGGACTTGAACGTTTGCGCATGCACATGTGATCACACACAGTCACATACGGGGGTCAGTAGATACTTGCATGTTCACACACAAGGGTGCATTGCGGCAGACATATTTACCCATAAAGGAACATGGAGACATACATCCAGAGAACAAGCTGAGCACCGCACTCATGTTCACATACACATTCACACATACAGGCATGTGAGGCCCATGTTCCCACAAGGCTGTGAGAAATGGTGTTCACACTCTCGGGCACATACTTTTTCACACACAAGGAGTGTGAGTGAGCATACTCACATGAGCACAAACATGAAGGCTGTGACCAGACCTTACGCAGTCTCACACATGAGCTAACGGGACACATTGTCCAAGAGGTCTCCAGGATCTGAATATCCCTGTCCTACCAGGGGGGCCCTAAGGTCCTCCCACAACCAGGCACCCCAACACACAGGCTCCCACACGTCCCATCCCCACTGCCCCTATTACAAATAGCTTAGAAACTAGAAAGAGAAAGCTAGCAAAGGAAGATGCAGCCTTCCGCACTGCAGCCTGCAGGCCAGCTCCCTACCCTTTTCCACTAAAACTCTCGAAAAGTCAAAACGGGCCACCCAACCAGAATTCCTGGTCAGGGCCTCCTGACCTCCATGGTAGGAGACTGGCAAGAAGCTGGAGATGTGCCCCAGTTTGGCCCACTGTCCACCTTCTTCTCCCATGGCACTGCTCTGTCCCCTGTGGACCGCAGAGAGGTCTGTCTGACAGTCCTGGGGTCAGTGTCTTGCTCTGCCACTTGGCACTCATTTATCGATGCCTCTGTAAAAAATCACCCTGAGTTTCATGACTTTACACATTTTGTACGTATTATTTTATATAAATTTTATTCACTTCTACAACCCGGAAGTGAGAAGTCAGAAATGGGTCTCAATGGGTTAAGGCCAGATGTCAGCGAACCCAGGCTCTTTGCAGTCCACCCACAATTCTAAACTCCCTCCACTTCAGAGGCAACTCTTCATCATATCTGTAGTCTGCCTTTAAAAGGCTCAGGAAGTGATGCTGGGTCCACCCAGATAATCCAGGCTAGCTAGTCTCTTCACCTCTTCTTCCCTTATCTCTACCAAGTCCCCTTTGCCCTGACTAGGACGCAGACGACGCGGATAGGGAGAGGAGCGGGGTTGCTGTTCTGTCTACCAGGTGGGCTAAGCTTGGGCAAGTGGTTTCACTTGCAGCTCCTTGGCATCTTCAACAGCTGAGTGAAAACAACATCTACCCCGTGGATAGTCACAGGGATATAGAAAACCTTGGGAAGGCTCCAAGTTCTGGCCCCCACACACTGGCTGCCTTCGGCCTTCAGCTTCCTGAGCCAGGAAGGGGCAGGCTACAGACAAAGGAGGTAAGGGACCTCAGAGCCTAGAAAGGCCCATGCAAGCCTGGGCACGGGCCAACAGTTGGGTTAAGGACTGTGAGGGAATGTGGGTGTCTCTAGGGCTGTCTGTCCCCTGTGAGAGTACACACGCTGCAGAGATCTGAGGTAGGCTGGGGCATGTCGCCCCTGTGTGCCTGTCTTCCTCTCCTGTCTGCCACCATCAGTTTGCAGGGCCCTGGGGGCAGTAGGTGGGTAGAGGCCCACCCTGGGCTACCATTACATGAGTAAATTCAGAACGATGTCCTGACAAGGCAGACCCCACGTAGAGGGAAAACCTACTGAAAACAATCATTAGGTCCCAGCCTTATCTGGTGCTGTTTGTCCTCTCTGAACACAGCCAAAGGCACCTCAGAGAAGAGCTGAGGTCATCAGATTCCTGCTGGCCAGCCTTGCAGAACATTTCCAAACCCCAGCTGCACCCATTGGCCACACCCTCTTGCCTGCATCATCCCAGGACCCTTTGGCACCTCTCCTCAATCCATGCCAAACTCACATCTTATCCCAACCTCCCGACTCCCTCCAGAAACTCAGAGTTTAACTGAGGGACTGGACCCCCAAACATGAAGGGGGCTGGACGTGGGGTGCAAACCCCAATCCTCTACAAAATGGGATGCAGTTGTGTGGGCTTGCCTGGAAGTGGTGACCTGCCTGAAGAGTGGCATAGGAACTGTGGGACACAAGGAAGGAATCCTACCTCCTTCTTCCTGGGACACAGTGAGCAGGCCATGCCCAGGCTGGCATTTCACATACCAGTTACCATGGAGATTCCCACATCTCCCTGTATGGGAGATCCCAAACAGATGTTGTTGGAAAGACATTGGAAGATGGGGAGGAGGCTGTACCGATACGTAGCAGCAGCAGGGCCCTGCAAACAGGTGTCATAAATGTTTGAGGGTTGACCACAAAGCTCCTTGGCTATGTCAATACTGGGAATGCAGAGACCCAAGAACTGGAGTCAAGGTTTCAGCTTCCAGATCTCTGCAAGTCTCCTACATGGGCACTAAGGACTACTGCACAAGTGGGAGCCACCTGGAGCCTAGTGGCTCCCCACGGGGCTGCTCCCTACCAGATCTGGCCAGCCTGTCAGCTGGAGCAGTGCCTAGTGTCATTTTAAGCTGCTGTCACCTGGCAGGGGCACAGATCTCTCCACAGGGAGTAGAGGATGGTTTCGGTCTATTATCAGGCCAGATAAAGGCAGTCTCTAGAGCTTGGGGGAGAGATGTGGCTTACAAACAAGCATCACCAGCATGCCCATTACTCCCCTGGTCTCCTTTGTCAGCGGTCCACCTGCCAATGATTCTTTGTTCCTCTCTAAAAGCAGCCCCAGGGAGAGGGACAGCTCCTAAACAGCTGTGTGCTGTGAAAGACAGGGAAGAGTGAGGCAGCTGAAACTAGCCAAGCAGGGATGGCTGGCAGCTGGGGCTACATAGAAAGGGATTCTGGGACTCAGGAAGTATTGGTCTCAGGGGCCATGGGTATATGCTCACTCCTGGGTATAGGGGGTGCATCCCCAGCCACAAAGCTGGCCAGACTTGTCTTGTCCCACTGTTTGCACCAAGAAGGGAACCACGAAAGTGTTTCCTGAGCAGGGAAATGACCAAAGAGTAGGAGAAGGCAAGATTGCTGTTCTCCAATGTTTCAGATTCCACGAGTGCTTGGAGGAGGGAAATGGGGTCCTCAGAGAGGGAAGGAAGAGGCCATTGCCTAAGACAGTCATAGAAACCGATACCAAGTCACAGCTGCCCACCTCCTCTACCTATAGCTACAGAGCCACGCCCAAAGAAACACCCATGCTCTAGAAGAGGCTGCAGTGAGAGCTCTCCTTCAAAGGACCAGGGAGGGGAGTCTCTGGGAATACTTCCTCAGGAAGGAACAGATGGAACAAGCTGAAGGCCAATGTGGAGGCTCTGTGAAGAAGCAAGGGCTGAGCGTGTGTGAGGCCCACAGGGCTGGAACTGAGCTGGGCACATCAGGTGGCACACAGAGTGGACACAGGGAACCCTGTTCCTTGGACTGCCATTTCCTCCTGGCTGACAAGCAAATGAAAGGATGCTGTTGGGGAGCTGGCTGCCCTGTAGCCCCTCCCGCCTCCCCCAAAGGTGGCGGCAGCAAGCGGAAGCAGGGGCCCTCAGCCAGTTTCCCCTTGTGCAATCCTCCTTCCTGCTCCTCTCCACCCAGAGGCAGGCAAACCCTGAGAGGCCTCTGGCATGAACCCAGCACCTACAGAACTGGAGATGGGCTGGTTTTCTAGAGGGAAGGCTGGGCAGCTGAAGCCTGCCTGGAGCAGTGGAAGCTAAATGTTCCAAGCTGTGTCCTATCTGTAGAAAGGGAAGCCTGGTGCCTCCACCTTGTCCCTGCCCTGTCTCCCAAGAACACATTTCTCTATAAGTGAGACCCACTGAGGCTACCACTCACCTGGGGATGCATGCAGGGAGACCCTCCCCTTCTCAACCACAAAGCTTTTTTTTTTTTTTAATTTGCTACCTCTTTATTTATTGAGACAGAATCTTGCTATGCAACCCTAGTTGGCCTGGAACTTGCTATGTAGCCCTGGCTGGCCTCAAACTCACAGAGATCCTCCCAAGTGCTGAGATTAAAGGCGTGAGCCACCACATTCAGCTGGCCACCAAGGTTTCAGTTATGACAAGAAGATATTGGGGTTCCCCCAGATACTAGATGGGAAATACAAAGAGAAGGACATTTAGGATTCGGCACACTACAGGTCTCTGGGAGCTGGCTGGGTGACTACTGTGTGGCTGCATGAGACTCCAGGACAGGGACCCTGTGATGACATGGGATTTGTCCAACTCAGCCCAGGCAAGCCGACAGCCAGATCCTGCCAAGCAGGGACCACAGGGGACCCTCTTGCCACTGACTCTTCCACAAACCACCCAGGGTCTGTGACAACGAGATATATCCCACAGCTCTCGGTGATAAATCCCAAGTCCTAGTAGGCAGAGCGACCTTCTAGAAAGAGCTAGCACCAAGCCCTACTGTGTTCCAGACTCTATGTGAGGCATCAAAGGAACTGAGCCCTCGCCCGCCCCTGAGTTCATAGGACTCAGCTCAGCCGAAAGGCAAACACAAACATGTCATCAGTCAATGATAAATAACTACAAATTGGGCTAAGTGGGCTGAGGACCGGCAAGCGCAATTAGCTTTGCAGCCTCCTCTAGCCCTTTGGGCCTGCCCTCATTACACTGCTGGGCATGCCTGACCTCCCTAGGTTCCCTGGCTGAGGGCTGGGGTCACATTGCAGCTTGGGAGCCTAGAAGAGCAGGGGGTGTTGAAAACTGGCTAAGGATCCCTTATTGAACCAAACTGGGGGGAATGAGTTAAAAAATAAAAACATTGATCATTCAGCGTAGCCTAATTTTATGACTAGAAAGACCAAGCCTGTGACTAGACTACACAGCTGCTGAGTGGAGACCCAGATGAAGAGTCAGCTGTTTCAACTCTGAGCCATGGTCCCACAGAGCCCACCATCAGCTCATCTTAAACTAGGATGTAGCCCTCCAGGGACCTGCTGCGCCATGATTCACCTCAGAGGTTCTTTGTGGATGAACACTGTCTAGTCAAGCTGTATGATGTCAATGTTCCTCTTCCGAGATGCCCAGCACCAAACATGCCCCCCCCCCCCACCGTCCAAGTGTGGTTGCAGAGGGTGGAAACTGCCACAGGAAAGAAACAGTGAACAGCTGGGAAATGCCACAGGTGCTCAGGGAGCCACCAAAAGACTCTGGCCCAGTAGTGAAATGCCTGCACAGCAGCCTCTGTGGGCTCCTGGGGAAGTCATGGTTCCTCCACCTACATCACTCCAGTAATACCAGCTCCCATCACCATCGCCACCATCCCACTCAGACTGGCACCTCCCAGTTTGTGCTTGCAGCACCATCCCTGGACTCCACCTCCACGTTCTTCCTCCCGTCCTTAGGTCCCTCCCGGAAGGCATCCCAGAGCTCCTTACCTGGACTGGTGCCTCTGCCAAGGGTGTTTAGAGCTTGCCTGGCACACGGAAGGGGCCTCCTCTCTCCACCCTCTCTACACCCCGCAGTCATTCCAAAGCCACACTCTTCTCCCCAGTCCCCTCTGTGGCGTTCTCCCTGGTCCCCTCTCTGGAGTTCTCAGAAATGCTCAGCACACAGGTGCTCAGGGGCCAGAGAGCCACACTCCCACATCCCTGCCTCCCCTGTGGTCTCAGGTCAGCCCTGCCCCCAGGAAAACCAGGAGAAAGGGAATGGGCACTGAGCATGTAGTGCCCTCTGTCATGGGAACACATCTGAAAGGAACCAAGATAGAGACAGAACCTGAGTGGGTCTCGGCCTGAAGCAGAGTTGACATTCTCACTCTCTCTGTGTCTCTGCCTCTCTCTCTCCTCTCTCTCTGTCTCTCTGTGTGTGTCTCTCTCTCCTCTCTCTCATTTCTGTCTCTGTCTCTCTCTCATTCTCTCTCTCCTGATCTCTCCCTGACTCTCGAACACTGACTCCCAGGCTGGCCGGTGCTCCTGCCAATGTTCACCCGGCAAGCACGTGCCGCTCTCTCTCTCTGGTAGGGAGAGGCTGCCAGTCCACAGGCCTGCCTCGGGCCATCCCAATGAGAGCAAGACAGAGAAGAGACACTGAAACTATGACACAGAGGTGAATGCCATTCCTCTAAGACCAACCATCCGGATGCCTCTCCTCCCTAACTGTGAGGAATTGGCCAAGGAAGAGCAGAGAGAGCCAGCTAGCAACAAGAAAGCATGGAAGAAAGAGAAGCTGATAGGAGTAAGGGAGACAGGTCAGAGGTCACATGGGAGTGGGAAAGGAAGACACAAGAGGATGGAGGAGTAGGTCTCTAGAGTCCCAGAAGGGCACAAAATAGCCTTACTCCTTTCCAGCTGGCATTCCCCAGACCCAGGCATGCCTGGACCATATCCAGGAAGGGCCTAGGCAGTCTCCAACAAGACTGAATATCCCCATCTCCTGCCCTCACTCCCACAGGCGTCCATTTGATGGGCACCCAGTCCCTGGAGCCCTGGCCTCTCACAATGCTTGGAGAGGGTCCTGTCCAAGTTCGGCAAAGGTAGATGCCTTCCCTGGCTGAGAGGGAAAGCCTCTGGTCAGAGACAGCCTGATCAAATGGGCCTGGAGAGGCAGGTAGAGCCAGGGGAGGACAGGGGTCATGGGAGGACTGCTGTTCCTGTTCGGCAATCACTGCTGTGATGGTCAAAGACACCTCTACAGATGGCACCAGGTGGCTCCCCTTGTCCACCCCACAGCAATCACACCCTCCATCGGTCTAGGGAGGCAAGAGCACCCCCAAGGAAAGCCCCAGAGACAAGCCCCTCAGTGCCAGCCAGGAGGGACAGCTGACTGTGCCTGTCCCTGCTCAGAGGTTTAAGGAAGCTGCCAACATCAGGACATGACAGGCTGGAGTGGGCATTAACGGACAACTGGCTTGCCTGAGGCCAACAATGAGGAGATGAAACCAGCTTCGCTGTCTGTCCCCTGCCCTTCCCATGGCATCCAAAGTCACCATGGATAGCCATACCCTGAGACCAGGCACCCCACCCCACCGTCTGTGCTGAGGATGGTGAATTCAGCAGATTCCTTAAGTTTTGGAGGCTTCGGTAAGGAATGAGAGAGCATTCGGGCCATGCTGAGTCCAGATGCCATGGGCTGCCCCCTCAGAGCACTCAGGGCTGACCAGGAAGGGTATGGCACTAGATCTGGCCACATGCCATTCAGATACCAGGCCAGGGGAAGATGGTGGGAGGCTGGGGCGGCCACACCAAACACACCAGGCTGCTGAGTGGGGTCTGGATAGCCCCTAGTAGAAGTGGGGCAAATGCTGTCCTGGGGACCCAGTGACACATGTCAGATCCAGGAATCCAGGATCAGGATGGAGTCATGATGCAGAGTTCTGTGTTCAAGAGGACAGAAGTGCCTGTGAGTGGGAGCCAGGCCAGACCCCAGGCAGCTCTGCACGATGTATCAGCAAGTGCACCCTGTCAAGATTGCCCCTAACTCCTCAGGGGCTGAGTCCCCTCGGTTTTTACAGAAACACCCTGTGCTCAAGGAGGTTGTGCTAGACCTGGCAGGGTGGGTAACAGGAGGGCATCCCTGGTCAAGGAAGAGCAGGCCCTGGCCGAGCTTGGGCTGAGAGCCTCTGTAGTTTCTGAAAGTTCCTTGGGCCCCTTGATGCCTATTTCTGCAGCAGACTTCCCATGAAGAAGTTAAGTGGTGTGTGAGTAGCCAGCAAGGAGGAATGGGGGATGGTGAGGGAGAAGGCAGGAGAAGGCTCTTGACACCCTGGAGGCAGAACTATCCAATTAGAGACCATCTCGGCCCCTCAGGGGACTCTGAGCCCAGGCCAGCTACTTGGAGTGGGTCCTCTACTTCAGCTCATTTTCCAGATGAGGGTAAAGGTCTAGCCATGTAGACGAGGTTATCTCAGCGGGAGCAGACCAGCAGACCCTGCACTCCAATGTCATGTTTCCAAAACCAAGAACTGTTGGCCTTGACCATGTGCTTCCTACAGCCCTTGAGTGAGCGGGGTGCACCCAGCAGGTCCTCAATAAGGGAGTAAAGGTGAGAAGGAAGGAGGAAATGAGCAAGGGACACTCTGACAGATGGAAAATAAACAAGGGGGCTGCTTTCCAGTGCCAGACTGGCATAGTGCCCATGGCAGTCACCCTACCTTCAGAGCTCAGGGCTACGCTTGCCTCATCTTTTCCAGAGGTATGTGAGCCCAGATACGTCAGCCTTCAGGTATGCCGCGATCCATGGCCGGCTGCCTGCCTTTCTCCCTGCTTCTTCCCTTGGAACTTTGCCTTCTTGGCACTGAACACCCTGCCCCACCCAGCCAGCCCAGCCTCAGGCCCCCTCCTCAGTAGGGCCCCTCTTGTCGGGGACTGGGACAAACCCCTTCAGCAAGGCAGATCCCCTGTAGGGCAGGCAGAAAGCTGTGGTGATGGTGGGGAAAGGGGCGGGATCCACATCATCTAACAGGTTGGTCTGGCTTCGAAGAGTCCCGCCCTCCTGCAGCTAATGAACACCATGTAACAGGTGTTTGTGCCTCAGTCCCCAGGCAGCCCTGGATGTGACAGGAGGCAGCTGCCAGCCACCAACTCCAAAGCTCTCTCGCTCACTGGTGAGCCCTCCGGCTCCCAGGCCCAGGGGGGCCACCATGGCCTACCAGTCCTGCGTCGTTGGCTTCAGCAGCCTCAGTGGCTGTGAGGTGACCCCTGCAGGCAGCCCCCAGCCTGGGACCTTGGGATGGGGCAGCTGTGGGCTCCCTGGGCCTGGCTTCAGCTCCCGAAGCCTCACAAGCTGTAGGCCAGCTACCACCATCCCCAAGGTGACTGTGAACTCCAGTCTGCTGGTGCCTCTGGACCTCAAGGTGGACCCAGCTGTCCAACAGCAGAAGAACCGAGAGAAGGAGGAAATGAAGGTCCTCAATGATAAATTCGCCTCCCTGATTGGCAAGGTGAGCTGAGTGGAAAAGGGCACCACAACAGGTTGCCAGGCTCTCCAGGCGACCTAGCTGGCAGGTCCCCGAGCATTGGTCATCATGCCCCACCCCTGTCCCCAGCCAACAGGGATGCAGCATGGTTAAACCAGCATAGATGGGATAGAAAATTCTGATATATCCTGATGTCTGGGGTGAAAGGAACCCCAGGATGGACTCTGAGGGGTATCTGGATAATGGCTTGTCATCTGGCTTGGGAGGTGGGGGTCAGTGTACCCCTGAGCATTCCAGGAAGCGCTTCTTGGGAAGGCCCGTGGAGGTGTGGCCTGCTCGCCTCTGGATGAGGGATACTGCTAAAATGCCTTCCTGAGCCCAAGCATCTCCCAGATGTGAGGCTTATGAGGCTTCAAGAGCTGAAGCCAGGCCCAGGGAGCCCACAGCTACCCCATCCTGAGGTTCCAGGCTGGGGAATGCCTGCAGGGGAGGTCTCAGGCTGGGGAATGCCTGCAGGGGTCACCTCACAGCCATCTCTCAGAGGCCCTGAAAGTATTTTCTTCCAGGCCGCTTGGCTGACCTTCTCCATTCACCCATAGAACCACTTTTGCTAGCAGGTCCAAAGGGATATGTGGGGCTCCAAGGGGGCTGCCACGGAGGCAGTGTGATTAAAGATGCAACTCTGGCTCATGTCAGGAGAAAGGAATGCAGAGGACTGTGTCGGAATCCAGCCAGCAGCCAATAGCTGGGATGTTTGTACTCACCTGGGTGGGAGGACCAGGGCCCTAGCAACATAGACCCCGCACTTCCTAGGCTCACTGCCCACAGCTAGCCTAGGGCTTCAGGAAGTCCTGTCTACCTCCCAAACCTGTGCCCACTCAATGACTCCAAGAAACCTCTTGTGAGCAGCCCCCCTGGCCCTGCTCCCTCGTGCGTCCCAGCTGCACTAACTTGCTCAGCTGTGAAGAGGGATGTTTCATGGCCATTGCAGAGAAGAGAAACTGCCTTCCTCACCTACAAGGAAGCAGAAGCCCTGCCTCCCAACTGTGTCCAGTCCCCATTCGCCTCTTGGTTCCTGACTCTCTGCACCCTTGCACATTTCTGGGGGTCCTGAGATGTGGGAATGTACAGAGGTAGAGAGAAGAGAGTGTTGTTGTGGGGGCTGGATGCTTGAACCCCACAGGAAGTTAGCACATCTGTGCTGGGTCACCACCAACATCACTGTAGCTGTCACTTTCCCAGCTGTGCAGATGAGACAATAGGACCAGAGAGGCTACACACACACACACACAGAGAGAGAGAGAGAGAGAGAGAGAGAGAGAAAGAGAGAGAGAGAGAGAAGAGAGAGAGAGACCGAGACCCTTCCCCCTGCCCACTACACAGATGGAACCCTGGCCTGGGAGGAAGGCCCTACAGAGGCGCCTCCTTGACAAGCCTGGCTAATCCCTTAAAAGGAGTGCTTCACTGAACTATGTAATTTGGCTCCCATGGGTGGCTTTTCCCTGTCGAACAAATGCCAATGCTGATGTCACCCTGTGCCACTGCCGTGGGCACAGGGTGGGAACCCTGGGTGTTGGCCCAGGGAAGGAACCCTCAGAGTAGGGGTCCTGGGCTCGTCCTTGAAGGTCCTTAGCAGAGCTCAGGGTTTGAGCTTTCCAACTCTCAAGTGTAGCCTTGAGATGGGCACCTTTCACTGTAGGGTGCTGGGAAGTGTGGGTTCCTTTAGAGATCCTGTTTATCAGAGCCCTGTGCTAAGCAGAGGCTTTGAGAGTCCCAGAGAGATGGGCAGTCACTTAAAGAAGCATTAGAGCCCTATTACTGAGTTTAAATCCTGGGCCCACCACCGGCCAACTAACTGTGTAAACTCAGTTGAATTGCTGAACCTCTCTGGGCCTCAGTGCACACCAGTGTAATAGGCTTGTCAGTCAAATGGAATGATTTTTTTTTTTTTGGTTTTTCGAGACAGGGTTTCTCTGTGTAGCCCTGGCTGTCCTGGACTCACTTTGTAGACCAGGATGGCCTCGAACTCACAAAGATCCGCCTGCCTCTGCCTCCCAAGTGCTGGGATTAAAGGCGTGCGCCACCACCGCCCGGCTAAATGGAATGATTTTTGAAATGTAGTAGAACTCACCTAGCAGATAGTGCAAGTTTTCTGATCATTTGCTAAGAAGTGAGTAAATAACGCTGGTGTGGGGTGCTCCCAGACCTAGCTACCCTCTTCCAACCACACACATCCCAGGTGCAGAGGACAAGGAGAAGGGTGAGGAGGGGCATTTAAGGTAGGGGTGCAGCCAGGGAAGGCACAAGAGATGGATTCCAGGCCCAGAGCAAGGCTGGGGCTCTGAGCAGAGAAAGGGGAGGAGTTATCCACTCCTCTGCCCCTTCAGGGCCCTCTGCTGCCCTGAGAAAACAGTGTGTATGGAAGGGAAGGGAGCAGTTAGTTCCTCTAGAGGCTGGTAGAGAGGCCTGCTGCTGTGGTGTTTCCTTCACTTAGACGCTGTTTTTCCTTAAGTAAGCTACTTACCCTCTTTGCCTCAGATTCCCGGCTCTGTTCTACAAGTCAGCCTGCATTCCTGCCAGCAGGGGACTAACAAGACCACAAGGGAAGGACAGGCTGGCTAGGGAGGGCAATGTCCTATCTATCAGGGCTGCTGCAGGGTGGTTTCTAACATGCAGGCAGCCTAGGCGATGGGGCGCTGAGGAAAGACTGCCCAAGCCCAGAGGACAGGCCAAGGGCAGGTCATGTCAGCACTGAATGTCTCGGATGTCCCCATCATTAGCCCTGATGGCATCAGACACAGGCCAGGTTTCCTGTGCATCTCTGTGTTCCTCAGCTAAAGCTGGGATTTAAGCACAGTGCATGGGGTGGGGGGTGGGGGGAAGGTCCCTGTCAATGTCTCCTTGCAGATTCAGTGGCTGGGCCCTCCCCAAGGTGAGCCCCAGTGTCCTAGCTCTAGCCAAGAGCTCAAAGGGTGACTTGGCATCCCCTGTGAAAAACCCTCACACCGTACACGACCAGCACGACCTGGCTCTCTGAAGCTTCCAGTCTCAGTTTCCTTATCCATAGAGTGAGGAGGCAGACAGGCCAGGAATTTGCTCTGGAAGGGAGCAACCCCCACCAACTGCCACGGTCCCCCTAGGGCAGGGGGACAGGCTAGAGGAGGCTGCTGCACTGAGTCTTCTGCTGCGGAGCTGGGATTACTGGTCCTCCCTAAGTCATTGTTCCCACAGGGAGGAGCCTATCTGCCTTTAGCAGGCCAGGGCTAAAGATGACTCTTCATCCCCACCCACTGAGACAAGAGACTCTCCAAGGCCTGTGGGAGACAGACAGTGTCCCCTTGGTCCCCTAAGAGCACAACAACCTCCAGCTGTACTGGCTGGCCCAATTCATAGCATCTCCCCCACAGAACAGCGCTGAAACATAGAGCAAGTGCAGAGGTTAGACTAAGGGAAGAGCTTCCTGGTATGACAGTTTTTCTGTTGCTCGTGGGTGGAGGTAGGAGTCTCATGTCTCTCCTCTTACCGCACCCTCTGTGTAAACATGGGCTCCTGTTTGTCAAAACGGAGAGAAGGTGGGGTGAGCTGGTACTACCCCACACATGCTCCCTCACACATACACACAAAGCAAGGCAGAACCCTCTTGACCTCCAACCCGACTGAACCTGTTTGCTTGAAGCACAGGTTTGAGGCAGTATCACGCAGGAGAAGTGAGATGGGCGTGAGGCAGGGGCATGACTGCTCACCAGTGTCACGGTCACTGCCCAATGTTCCTGCCGCCCTCCTGACCAGAAACAAAGGCGCCAAATGCGGCTCTCTCAGGCTGTGGTCCTGGGAGTGAGGCCAGCACCTTCAGCATACCACCAACCAGTCAGAGCCACATCCTCATGGCCAGAACAGCCTCCTGTCATCCAGGAATTGCCCCAGCCAGCCTCTGCGGCCACCCAGGGCTCCCAAGCTGACTGGGAGGTACATGAGAAGCTGGGGTGGGGATGGGGACTTCCAGGCTGAGTCTGGGGGCATCCTTCAGGAAGAATTGTGAGAATACACACAATAGGGGAAGGCAGGGGACCCCTTGAAGGACAGGCAAGTTGAAGACAAAGCCAGGAAGTCTTGATCACGCTGCAATGAGCTCTAGTGGGAACTGAGGCCAGAACAGAACCAGACAGCCTTTCTGGGGACCTAGTTGTGGTCTGGAGATTGTACTTGCCTCTGTAGAAATCTAAGCAATGGGGGAGGGGTGTCAGAGTTTGGGAAAACCCCACAGGGCTCAGAACCCTCCCTGTCCCCATCCTTAAGGCTGCCCTGACCATGCCTGGAGGAAAGGCCCACTTCAGAAGGTCCCTGGGCCCCAGGTCAGCAGTGGCTCAGTCCACAGGAGGCACATTACAGTGGTTCATTATCGCGTCACAAGATGGGGGACACGACTCTGGGCAGAGAGGGCTTGCCTAGCATTAGATCCCCAGCACCACATAAACCATGAGCTGTGGTCTCAGCACTGGAGGGGTGGAGGCAGTAGAATCAGAAATTCAAAGTCATCCTCAGCTACATAATGAGCTCAAAGCCAGCCTTTGATGCATGGGACCTACCTGCCCCCAAACAAACAAGCAAACACCCAGGTGCTAAGCCTAGCTCTGCTGTCTGCTAATTTTGTGACCTAAAGCACTTCTTACAGCTCTATGGGCTGGATGCCCCCCGCCTGGAAACCGTGCTGATAGCAACTCCCACTCCACAGGGTGTTGCCTCAAAGGAGTTGGAACACAAAGCACTTGGAACCAGTCTGGTGCAGAGTTGGCACCTTGAATTGGTGCCATTGGCAGCTACCACTCTCCTGAGCTCATTACCACCTTCTGTCCCCCACAGTCTTTTCACATAAGCAGTGTTAACGACCTTGACTTCTAGCTAGGGAAACTGAGGATCAAAAAATCTGCAAGTCTGGGTCTGTGGGGAGGATGAATGCTAAAATATCTAGTAAGCCCACCTTGCTGGGTTTCAAGGCCAGATAAGATCAGGGTTACCATAGAGGAGAGGCAGGTAGGATCCTGATACCTCCCATGCCCCTATTTCTGGGCTTTCCCAGTCCTGCACCATCCTATAACAGGCAGGCGCTCCACACCCCTGCTCCCCTCCCTCGTTGGAGGCCCTGCCCAGGCTAGGAAGCCATCTGCCCCTTGTCTCCACCTCTATCCTGTCCTTATCTCAGCATCTTCAATTTAACAGCAGAGAACTGGAGGTGGCTTTGCAATCAGAGTGGGGCCCCAACGGCGAACGTGTGCAGATGAGCTGCCCTGACACAAGGAGCCCCTCCTTGGGGTCCCCGAGCCTGCCCAGGGAACCCAATGTGGCACCTGACAACCTACTCAGTGCCTTCCTGCTCTTGCAGGTACAAGCTCTGGAGCAACGCAACCAGCTGTTGGAGACCCGCTGGAGCTTCCTGCAGGGCCAGGGATCAGCCACCTTTGACCTCAGCCACCACTATGAGACATTCCAGGGCCAGCTGCAGGAGGAGCTGCGCAAAGTGAGCCAGGAGCGGGGACAGCTGGAGGCCAACCTGCTGCAGGTGCTAGAGAAAGTTGAGGAGTGTCGTATCAGGTAGGTCTCACGCACTGAGAACCAGGAGTAGGGGCTGGGAGAGGGGACTAGGCTGGACTCAGGTGGGGTACGCCCAAGCCGGAGAAAGGAAATGAGGTGAAACATTGACCTTCTCTAGATATACTTCTTGAGAACATCACATGTCCCATTGTAGATACTGCTGGTATGGCAATGACACTTACAATCTGCCAAGCATTGGGCACACTGGCTTACAGCGAAGCTCTTGGGTGCTGGCACAACACAGGCCTGTCTCCAGCAGCCCCTCCCGAGCCTGCATATATGCCATCTCCTGTCCACTGCCCTGGGACAGGAGATCTTGCCTCTAGCAAAGCAGCACCCTTTGGATGTTGATCTTGGTCTCTGGAAAGAAGAGGGAAATACTGAAGAGCAGGCAGGGGCAGACAGGGCAGGGCTTATCTTCATAACCCAGCAATCCCCTGTAGGGAATATCGCTAAGCTGGGGAACCAGAAGATGAGGAAATATAGCCCCTGCCCACACAATGCTTTCACAGCTACTGGGACAGAGGGACAGATGGACAGAAGGTGGGCAAGCTCCAGGCAGCAGTCGCAGGCCCAGTCTAGGCACTGAAGTAGGGAGTGAGCCTCCTCACCTCATGCCCTAGTTTTGTGGCTTCAGCCAAGCATAGTCTACTGACTGGTTCTGTTTCTTCCTGAATGAGTGGGCATGTGATCAACAGAAACCTCACCTGCTGAGGAAGAAGCTGAGAGCTCAGGTTGGTGCCTGGCAGTGACTTCCTTGTCCCCTAGAAGGTCGAAGTTGGCCAAAATTGGCTGAACTGAGCTGGCCAGCCTAGGAAGGCAGAATAAGCACTTGGGAGGGAGCATCAGGGGAGAGGTGACCCCCTCTAAGATCAAGCAGTGGGCAAACCCTCCAGGACAAGGCGGCCGAGGCTCAGCCGATAAATAACTTATACCCCTGAGTCCTTAGTTCTGATGCCCTTCTGAGGGACCTCCACCCAGGACAGGGTGAGGGGCTAGGGAACCAAGTATGGCTGGTCCTCATCTTACAGTGTGGCCCGCACTCTACAAAATAGGGGTAGGACCAGCACTCTAGGAACAGCCAGGCAGAGCAGGGGGTGGGGCAGCTTGCCTGGGAACCCAGGCTCCTGAGCTGAGGATCACTATGGAGGCCACCTCTCCCAGAGAACCCCGCCCCTCCCAAGTCCTAGGAAACCCACAAGGGCATCTGATCACTCCGACCTGCCCAACACCTGTTCACCAGGAGCAGCAGCCCATTTTGCCTGTCCGTAATGGGTCTGAGAGCTTCAGAGGAGGCACAAGGCAAGGCCACCCCTCATAGCCATGACAGAGCAGCATGACATTCCTGGGGCAGCTGAGTCCCCATCAGGCACTGCTGGCTGCTGTCACCTGCCACCTAACCCACCTCCTATTGCCTTGCCATTTAGGCTCAGGCTGCTTCTCTCTTCTCTGGAGAGGGGAAGAAGAGACTAAGCCTTAGAGAGGGGTTTCAGGAGTTTTGGGTCTGCAGGCTAGAGCAAAAGCTGGTGGTGTGGGGTGGAGCCCTGACAGGTAGGGGCTGTGCCTTGTCTCTGCAGGGTGATGAGCTCAGTCTTGCTCCCAGAAATAAACAAGTTGGGGGTTGGGGGGTAGTTGTGACAGGCTCAGGAGCTGGTGGCTGGCAGGCTGGTAGCAGATTGGAAGTGGGACAGAAAACAGGTATCATCTGACCCTCAGTGGGGTGAAGACTTCCAAGCACTGGGAGTACCAGAAATTCCCCAAGGTCTGGATCGTCTAACTCTCCTAGTTACTAAGAACAAATTAGAGGCCCAACAAAGGGAAGCAGCATGCCCAAGCTCACACAGTAGACTCAGGGATGGCACAGAGCCACACAAGCTGGATGGTGAACAGAAGTGTGTGGTTGAGGAATGACTATGGGCTGAATCCAGCTGAGCACCAGATGGCAGGCTGGGGCAGACTGAGGCAGGCTGTATACCCCTTGAGAAAGGGGCTCTTCCAACTCACACAAAGCTGGGAATGAACAGCAAGAGCTTCAGAGAGCCTAGGTACCTGCCCCAGACTGAACCCAACGCTAAGCCTCTTGCTGGACCATTAGCCTAGGGCTCAGACACTGACCCACCTGGAGGCTACCTTGAGGTCCTAAGCAGGATATCTAGATGGACTCCCTCTAGCCCCAACTCCCCTACCAGGGAAGGGGAGGGGCCCTTTGGCTGCCTCAAAGTCCTGGTATACATGTTCAGCAGGTCCCCAAAGCCCTGGTATACACATTCACCAGGTCCCCAGTGGGTCTCTACTTGATGGATTTGCCTGAAACTCTCTAGAAGCAAAGGCTCCTTGTCCCCAATGAAGGCCCTGTTCATAGAGTAAGCAGCTCCAAGGGCTCAGCCGGGAGCAGGCTCCTCCTAAGCCTTCTCCTAAGCAATTAAGAACTAGTAGGGCAGTGACAGAGGAAGAACGATGTGACTATCCAAAGGGGAAGCAGATAGATAAGGAGGCTGCTCAGAGGACAGAAAGGGCTGAGCAAGGACCTGGCACCCAGGGGTCCCACCAGACGCCGCCTCCCCAGGGTTGGAGGATTCTGCTACCCAGAGAAAAGGTGGGTGCTAATCAGCTACCTGAATTTAGAGGGTAGTAGGATAAAGGGCTCCCTGGCTTCAACCCCAAGACAGGGGAATTGCACAGGGGCTCCCAGATTCCAGTGAGAAACATGCCTGAGTCAGACGACCCTGAAGGCTGGTGATGATGCTCAGAGCCAGTCCCACTCTCCATGGGGCCTCCAGAGGTTTTATGTTGGAGTAAATAGAGGTCATGGCAGAAGTCCAAATGGTCATGGGTGACTTTGGGTCCTTATGACATTTCCACTGTCACAGCCAAAGATCACACACAAGGTGTATCTAACCTGTGTGGCTACTCAGCAAGGGAAGTAGCACTTGAGTCCCCTGCTGAGCCAGCCCTCTTTAGGGGTTGTTCACTGTCACATAGGACCCTGAGGGAGGGGGTGTTAGGGGGCACCAGGGAAGGGAGCCCATGGTACCTGTTGCACACACATAAACACATACACCTGTAGTCAGGACTTCTGAAGCATTTTGTTCTCCCTGATGCATGACCCCTGTCCAGCCCCTCCATGACCCTCAGAGACCTTCACAGATTTCTGGAAGACAAGATAAGGCCAAGTGCAGACCACACCCTGAGATTTAGAGACCCTGGTGCCCTGTGAACACTACCACCCTTAGGTCTACTCCCCTCCAGAAGACAAGTCGGTCTAGTCAGTTAACAGGGCCACTGTGACACTGCCCTGCTGGGAGGTCAGAGACTGGGGCAGGCAGGTGCCTGTAATTAGAGCCGTGAGTCAGGCATTCCTGGAGAGAAGAAACTAACCCATTTCCCTGTCCATCCACTGGGGCTGTCCTTGAGGACATCTGGTTAAAATGAGAGACCAAAGGATCCTGTCTCTACCCAACAGCATCTTTTTTGCAAACCCAACATCAGCCCAACTCAGAAAGAAAGCAACATGGAAGAGAGTTAGGTTTCATAGAATGTCACCGTCAGGCCATGTACTTGTGGCAGGGCAGGCTCCATCAGCCCCCTACACAGCCTTAGACACAGGAATAAGGGAGGCTTGGAGAAATTAGTTGCCACTAAGCACACTGGAGATCTCTCTGCCTGCCTCCCTTTGGAGATCACAGAATAAGATGGTGCCCTACTCCCTAGTGAAGCCAGGGAGCAAGAATGGGCTGCAGTTAGTGCTGGAGAAGAGAGGGTGAGACTAACACAGGAGCAGTATACCTTGCAGGTTAAGGGTTCTATTTGGAGTTAAGACAGTTAATAAGTCCCTGGGGCTGGAGAGATGCCTCCAGCAGTTAAGAGCACTGACTGTTCTTCCAAAGGACCCGGGTTCAAAACCCAAGACCCACATGGCAGTTCACAGCTGTCTGTAACTGCTGGGTGTGGTGGCGCACGCCTTTAATCCCAGGACTTTCGAGGCAGAGGCAGGCAGATCTCTGTGAGTTCAAGGCTAGACTGGTCTACAGAGTGAGCCCAGGATAGTCAAAGATACACAGAGAAACCTTGTCTGGAAAAACCTAAAAAGAGAGAGAGAGAGAGAAAGTCCCTGTTTGTCCTGTGTTAAGTCCTTGCAAGTTAAGGTTTCTATTTGTGGTTAAGTTCTTGTTTCTTAGATCTGATGTAAACTGCTTGTGACCCCAGTCACATAATGTATATCCTTACCCTTGTTCCTTCCCTTTCATTGTATCTTTCTAACAATGTATAACAGCCGACTCTCTCATCCTACAAAAGGGACTTCAAGAGGCCAGTAGGGGCTGTGCTCTCAAATCCTGTCTTAGGATGAGACGAGCTGGCTGCCCAGTCCCGGGTGCACCCCAAAATATGGCTTGCTTTAATTGAACATTTGTGGATTTGACCTTTTCTCCTCGTGACTCTCAGGTTTAACAAGAGGAATGAGCAGGGTACTGGGAGAGGATAGACCACGGGCATGGCCCACCTGGACTTGTGATTCCAGGGTGGTGGGTAGGGAAAGGTGCTACCATGAAAGTGGTCCACAGCCAACAAGGCTTCCCAGAGGACTGGGCAGTGGAGCCGGGAAGTGGGCAGCCACTGCTGGGAGGTTACAGGGTAGGGAGAATCTCTTGTGCTCTGTATGGATGCATCATCTGTCAATAGAAGCTGGTGGCCTATGAGCTGAGGTGGGAAATTGGAGGTGGGAGTTCCCGCAGGAAGAGAGAATTCTGGGATAGAGTCAGACAGAAGAGGATTTGCCCTGGTACCCTGAGGAAGAAAGACCCATGAAGCTTAGGAGAGGTAATTAGCCATGTGGCACTCATAGAATAAACGGGATAAATAAGTTATGAGCAAGTCTGGAAACGAGCCAAAGCTTTGGTCTAGGTGTTTGTAAATAATATTAAATTCTCAGAGTCAGGAGATGGGGCACAGAGGGAGAAACAACCAACTATAGAAGGGTGGTGTCTCAGAAGACCTGAGATTGTGTTCACCAAAAGAAGAGCCAAGTTTTCTTATTTGATTTCGTTTTGTTTTAAGACAGGGTCATGCTATGTAGCCCTGGATAGCCCAGAACTTACAGTCCAGGTTGGCCTCAAGCTTATAGAATCCTCTTGTCTCTGCCTCCCATGTGCTAGAATTATAGGTGTATGCCACCACATCCAGAATGGCTGCCTTCTTTAATTGTCATAAAGCATGGAGAGGTCTAGCAGAAACCTGGACCCCTCGGACCCCTCACAGAACAGTTAACCAAACCCCAAGCTCCACTGTATTGTTGAAGAACAACTCTCCCTACAGGTACGAGGATGAGATCTCCAAGCGCACAGACCTGGAGTTCACCTTCGTCCAGCTGAAGAAGGTAACCACCCAGGGCCCTCCATCATGGCCCTCTGCCATGGTCCTTCACCCTTGTCTCCCATGTCATCCCACTTTCCTTCATACCTAAGCAAAGATCTCAGGCACCTGGGCTGCAGGACCAACAGACAAACAAAGACCAGGCTCCAGCCTGCCTCGTTCTCCAGGCTTGAGGCAGATTCCCTCTGGGTATCATCCCCCTCCTTAGAAACTGTCCCACCCAACTCCTGACCTGACCCCTGGCTTTTTAAGTCTTCATCTCTCACCTCCTCTCCCAACTCCAGGACCTGGATGCCGAGTGTCTCCGACGAACTGAACTGGAAACCAAGCTAAAAGGCCTGCAGAGCTTCGTGGAGCTGATGAGAACTGTCTATGAGCAGGTGAGAAAACAATGCTCTCATGGAGCTCGCTGCTTCAGGGGAAAGGGACAGAAGCGGGGGTCGTGGAATGTTGAATAGTCACTATTTCCAGCCAATGACATCACAGCTTCCCAGACCCCTCCTCTCTGGGTACCAATGATCCCGACATTTCCCTTTGCCAGACATTTCATGGCACAGGGGTAGAGTCCCCAAAGTCACTCAATTTGAGAGAACCATCTTCATATGCGCTAGGGTGCTGGCAAACAGAGACCAAATGCACAAATCACTACTACGAACCTTGAACACACATCCTGCTTGGGCAGAGCTCCTTCTGGGCCCTGCAGTCCAGTCCATAGCACTTCTGCCTCTGACGGCCACTCTAGCTAAGATGGAAAGACTTATGGTAGGATTCAGCACAATTTAAAATGGCGCGGTAATCACAGACAGAGGAGCTTCCAGAACACAGTCCCATCTATCTCCTAGGTCGTCAGCTGAGCCTGGGGAACTCAAGGGCTTGGCTCTTTGGGAATGCTATACCTTCCTGGACATCCTACCATGATGGCCTCTCTATTTCCATATCACCTGTCTCAAGGGTGAGGAGTGCAGGAGTCATCTTGAAAAAACATCTACAGTCTAGCAAGTAGAGAGAGCCATCACTGGGGTCAGCAGGCTCCAAAGCTTGTGTGCTGCCAACAGCTGGTGCTAAGGTTGGAATGAGGTCAGGGTCACTACCACAGTTGAAGCAGAGTTCTGCTGTGGGCCCCACAGACTTTTGAGCACAGCTTCCCAGGTTAGGTAGGGGAGATGGAGGCCTCTCGTCCAGCAGTCTCAGCATCATCCCAGGACCCCTATGGAACTGATGGTCATTTGTGTCCATGGTTCCAGGGAGATCTGGGCAGATTCAATTGACAGCCTCCCTGCAGCCAGAGGAGACTGCAGAGGTGCCAACGCCATCAAAATAGCTTTGGCAAGGAGGCAGATCCAGGACAGGCTGCTCTGCCCTGGACTCTATATCCTGACCTTATTACCTTTACCAACTACAGTAATTGTAGCATCAGCTACTGTGCATTGATCACTTCCTGTCATCTGGGTACTGTACTAAGTGCTCTCCAGACTAATTCTCAGTCAATGCCAATGAAAACTCTGTGGATTCAGATAACAATAAAGTGAGTAGAGATTTTAGAGTGGTCCAGATTTAAAATCTGGCTCAGTAAGTACAGGGACAGGAGCAGCTTGCTTTAATCTCCTCGTGTCTCAATCTCCCCAACTACAAAATATGAAGCACAATACTACTGCACTGTGCTGTTGGGAATGAGTGTGTGTGCACGTGCGTGTGTGTGCACGCGTGTGTGTGCACGCACATGCTCACAAGTATGTGTGTGTGTGACTGTGTATGTGTGTGCTTGTATGTGGGTGTGCATGTGTGTGTATGTGTGTGTGCATGTGTGTGTATGTGTGTGCACACACGTGCGCAAGTATGTGTGTGTGTGACTGTGTATGTGTGTGCTTGTATGTGTGTGTGCATGTGTGTGTATGTGTGTGTGCATGTGTGTGCAGATATATGCTTGTGGCAGTCAGATGACACTCTCTGGTATCAGTTCTCACCTCTCATCTGGTCTGAGACAGGCTCCTTGTTATTCAAAGCTGAGCATGATGATCTAGCTGGACCTCAATCTTCCAGGGACACTCTTGTCTCTGCCTCCCACCTCAAAAGTTTTAGGGGCAGGAGGAGTATAGATACTCACTAAGGGGCCCAGCTTTGCACGAGTCCTAGGGATTCAAACTCAGGTCCGCATGCTTCCCTAGCAAGTGCCTTACTCACTCGGCCACCGCCCCAGCCCAGAACTTATTTCTTCATAGATCTTAAAACACTTAGAATAATGTCTTCCACGGAGCAAACATTTACAAACCATTAACTGTTTTTAGTTCTGTCTGGTACCCACTTTACAGATGGGAAACGAAGGCTCGGGGTGGGGGTGGGAGTTAAAACTTGATCAGAGTTATCTCACGAGTCCAAGGTGGTCACATTTAGAACACCCTTGAGAGTAACTTTACCAAGCAACACTCAGTTACTCCAGAAGAGTCACCGTCTACTCAGCGCCCCCATTGTGGGAATACTGTGAGGCCAATGTGTACACAGCAGCCTCCTCCAAACCCAGCTCCCTAGGGAAACTCTAAGCTGTACTGTGGTGCAATTCTTGCCACCTTGGGGTGTCAGGGGCCCACCCCAAGGTGGTACCTCAACACACAAATGAGCATTGTTATACCTCATTCCCAGGGGGGCCCGCGTGTCTGGACAGGCATGCGGCTGTTCTAAACACCACTTCCTGCTTCTGTTTATCTCATTCCTGCCTTGCCTGCTTCTTTCCAGAAAAGGTATGAGGTGGTGCCATCAATGTTGGCCCCAACAGGGAAGACCTGGCCTTTGTGGCATCTCTGGCTGGGCCCTGGGATTTCCTGGGCTAGATTCCAAGTAAGGCCTGAGCTGAAGAGTGAGGGGGGGGGCTATATCCTTATTCCTCCCCTCCACAGCATGCTCACCAGGGCATCCCCAGAACAACATCTTTCAAACCGTCCTAGGAGGTGCCCGCTTACAGTGGGCAATGTTGGTGCTGACGATGTGTTAGTCTGATTCCAGCCTTCAGCCTGCCTTTGCCCAGAGACTTATATTCAGCTCATCTAAATATCAATTAAAGATCTCTACCTACCACTAGCCCCTGAGCTCAAAAGGGCCTCAGGAATACTTGCAGCTCCTGAGCTTCCTTTTCCAGGAGGTGCTGGAGGTTGAGGCTGCAGGCAAGCGAATGGGAAAGATACTGCCCACTGTCCATATGGCCCATCTGACCCCACCGTGGCTCTGAATGTATACTCTAGAATTCAAGCCACCAGTAAGAGATTCCAGCTCCTGCCAGGGGCAGAAACCAGAGGCACCACCAGAAGCTCTCTAGACAATAACAACGAATTGGGAGAGGAGTCCCCCAAAGTGACCAAGGTCAAGGTTATATGGCCATGAGTGAACCTAAGCAGGTCTCCAGGTCCAAGTGCCAGTTCACAGGAGGCCTGGGACAAACTGAAGGGTGTGTTGCACATCAGCACAGGATAAAATTCAGACCCTGGTGGACTCTGCATTTACAGTAAGAAAAGCTGTAAAGAAAAAAAATTAGGTGGGTAACTGAAGACTTCCATTGATGCTCAGTGGCTCCCATCCTCTCTTCTTGTTTGGATCCTGCCTGACTATTCAGTTTCAGCAACCAGAAACACCCAGCTGGAAAGTGGTGACTGAAACAAGAGACTGGGTTGGGTTGGGGGGGGGGGGTCTGTGAATGCCGGAAGGGCCAGAGGTCCAGGCCCTACACCCACAGAGTGAGCCACAGCCACAGCCAGCCACACACACACACACAGCCACCGCTGCTGGCTCCCTGCCTGCCACCTGTGGCCAGCTGACTCACCTCTCTCTGAGGAGAGCTGCCAGCCATACTCTGTTGACACTCACAGCCTGCTCCTCCTCCCACCATGAGGCCCCCCCAAGGCCTAGGTTGTTATTCAGCACCCGCTGAGGAAGCAGCCAAGGCTTGTGGCAACACTTTGCAGCCCCTGAGAGACCGGGTTCCCACTGTCTCCCTATTTAGCCCTGAGCCTTCCCGTGGGAAAGCCAGCTGTGACAGCAGAAAGTAGGCCTGCCACTACAGAGATAGCTAGAAAGCCTAGCTCCTATGTGTTCCAAGGGTAACCACGTGGCCCTGGAGTTCAGGTAGAACTCCGATCCCCCACAGTGGTGTCTACCCCCACCCCCACCATGCCCCAGTGATCAGGAAAGGATAATTTATCCTTGTGGCTACCACACCTGTTGCCCTGTCAGGCCTGGAGTGCTGGGGGGGAGGGGGGGCGGTGTTAGCTTATTACTACTTCCTGAGGGTTCTAGGGACAAATGACTCTGGTAGGAGAGGTGTATCTGGGTCCAGAACAGCTTGAACCCACTTTCCGAAGGATTCACCAGCCTCCAGCCCCACCCTGGATAGCAGCATTCTCCATCCTCTCTGGTCCAACACCTATTCAGTAAACTTAGACAGTCTGCCAACAGATGTGGGGGCCCACAGCTGAAAGTGACCCTGCCAGGCCCTTGGGGTCATCTATCCAATGGGGAGGCCGAGGGTAACAGACATGGAGGAGCCTCTCCCCCACCGCCACCACCCCACCAGCCAGGAGGAGAGAGGAGCAGTCTCAGCTTGAGAATGAAAACCAGAGCCACCCACAACCCTTCCCCATCCCCCTAGGCACCCCCACCCTGTCTTCCACCCTCACTCAGACTCACTGTGTCTGGCAGAGAGGGCAGTGAGCACCACCTAACTCCCTGGGAAGCCACAGCAGGGAGCCTAGTCTCCACCTGCAGAGGGGACAAGGGGACTGTGTGACTGAGAGTCCTCCTCAGCAGCGCTGAGCCTCCCACTTCTGTGCTACTCAGGAGCTGAAAGACCTCACAGCACAAGTGAAGGACGTGTCAGTGACCGTGGGCCTGGACAGCCACTGCCACATCGATCTGAGTGGCATTGTGGAGGAGGTGAAGGCCCAGTACGACGCCATTGCTGCTCGAAGCCTGGAGGAGGCTGAAGCCTATTCACGGAGCCAGGTCAGGAACTGACCCTACAGGGAGGGACAGAAAGGACTAGAAAGGAGGTGGCTGAGGCCTTATGGCTCTGGGCCCTGAGTAGGGGGGAACAAATGCAGGGAGGGTTACACCATTCAGTTCCCAAGGAGGCATGGAAAAATGTGAGAGCCAGCTCCTGCAGGGCTCCAGGGCAGTGGGAGGGAAGCTGCAGGGAGTCTTCTAGGAGGTCACAGTGTTGCCTGTACACCACGCAGGTGTGGGCATAGTTTACCCAGAGCAGCGGGAAGAAGACACCAGGGGAGCCTCTGGAGCTGGAGGAGGAGGGGCGGGAAGGGACTGCAGAGCTGAGGCTGGGGGTGGGGGCTGAGGACTGCAGAGCTGAGGCTGAGGGGGGCCATGCTGAGGACTGCAGCAGACTACTACCCTCTACCACCCCTCTTCAACTCCCCTTCAGCTTGAGGAGCAAGCTGCCCGCTCAGCGGAGTTCGGGAACAGCCTCCAAAGCAGCCGCTGCGAGATCGCTGACCTCAACGTGCGCATCCAGAAGCTTCGATCTCAGATCCTCTCCATCAAGAGTCATGTGAGAGAACTTGTGAAGGGCCTGTGGGGCACTCAGACTCACTCACGCTGTACACACAAGATCTGGCAGGTGTTTTTGTGCCTCTGGCCTCAGTGTCCTACTCTGCCCTATGGAGGGGAACATGGCATGCTGTGACAGTGGACCCAGAGCTGCTAAGACACCAAAAAGCCCCCCACCACACACAACCAGGGCCCTCTCCCCGCCCAAGCCCAATCATGCAGAAAGGGAGGAATGAGGCCCTAAGACTCAGCTTCTGGTCGGGACTCCTTTTGGTGGCTTGTGGGACTTCCCAGGGCTGAGTGAGCTCCCTCTAAGGTACTTCCCATCCCATCCTCACACCTAGAAATGGTGTTGTTTAGCTACACGCACATTCGGACAGAGGCAGCCTCGGGCCTGGCCCACCCGGCGCCTCTCCCAACCACTGCCTCCTTCCCTTTGGCCTCCTGACTGCAGTGCCTGAAACTGGAGGAGAACATCAAGGTGGCCGAGGAGCAAGGTGAGCTAGCCTTCCAGGACGCCAAGGACAAGCTGGCCCAGCTGGAGGCTGCCCTGCAGAAGGCTAAACAGGACATGGCCCGGCAGCTGCGCGAGTATCAGAATCTCATGAACACTAAGCTGGCTCTGGACATCGAGATCGCCACCTACCGCAAGCTGGTGGAAGGAGAAGAAAGCCGGTAAGGGGTGGGGCAAATGGGGCGGGGCTAAGGCGGGCGTGGGCGGGGCCTAAAGCCAGCCACCTGACAGTCCTGCCCGACTCTGCTGCTTACAGGAATCAGGACCTAGTTCTGAATGGCCTGTTGGCCCAGCTGGAAAACGGGCTAATGATAAGCATGGCTCACCTGTGGTGTGGAAGTCACATGAATCTGACCAAAGCTGGCTCAGTGCCAAACTTCCCAACCAGCATTCCATCCCTGGAACCCACAAGGTGGAAGGAGAGAACCAATTCCCACCCAGCCAGTTGTCTGATTTTCACATGCATTCTGTGTCACACACACATGCACACACATACACAAGCGTACACACACACAATTTTTTAAAAAGATTCAAGGTGGATATCCTGTTTGTTTTTCTTTTAAGCACTCAACCATGTTCATTACGTACACATAGAAAAGAAGGGACTTTGGCTCCCTGGAGCAGACATGGGAGAAGGGTAGAGCCCAGGCGCCCTAGTTTATGTGAAGTCCAGGCCTCCCCTCTACCCTAACACTATCAGGTATCTGGGGAGACAAAAGCAGAATAGCCATTGGTTCCTCAGCTCCCTAAGCCCTAGGAACTGCAGAGACAAAACAAGGTTCTAGAGGCAGGGAGAGCTGGCTAGACAGGGTCACCTGACAGGACAACCACAGGCCTGGGAATGACAGCCAAGAATCACCCTGCACTTGGCAGACTCCAGCCCCCAATCCTAATGGGGCTAAAATTCCCTTCATACCCTACCATGTCTCCTTCCCTCAGGATGGATCTGCCTCCTGCCACTGTGGTCAGCACCGTGCAGTCCCGATGCAGAACCAGTAAGTCCAGGTGCCCGGAGAGCCAAGGCAGGGTCACATGGGCTGTGGGGAACCAGAACCCCAAAGGCAATTGTGTAAGTGGCTTCCAAGTCTCCATCCCCTTCCCTCCCCAACCCTTTGTGTCCCCTGTAGCTGCCTCCAAGTCTGGCCTCTCCAAGACCTCCTCCCGGAAGAAGAAGAACTGCAGAGGCCCCGTGATCAAAATCACTGAAATGTCAGAGAAGTACCTCTCCCAGGAGTCAGAGGCCTCGGAGTAAGACAGCAACCCCAGGAGCTTCGGGTCACTTCCACTGCTGCCGGAGGGACTTAAGCAAAAGTCAAGAAAGTAGCCTGGAGCCTCCAGGTTGGGAGGAGAGATGCTGAACTGAGAGTAGTGGATTCTAGCTGAGGCTTCATTTCTCTGGGGGGTCAGTGAAGGTAGGGGAGCATCGCCAGCTCCATCCAGCCTCTGTGTCTCATTCGCCACTTCCAACCTCCTGGCCACAGGTTGTACTGGTGGGTAAAGGGGAACTTGGGGTCCGTAACCTCCTCGTTTCTCTGAAGTTCCTCTCCACACAATTCTAACAAGGTGCTTGACTTCTGCCTCTGCCTCAGCCTTGCCTTGCCTCTGCCTCAGAACCAAGGCTGGCATCCTCACTCACTAGCCAGGCCATAGACTGGGCTAAAGGACATACTTGGATTTTGTCCCATACGTGGAGTTCCTGGGGCTTGGGAGCTGAGGACCCCTGGATTTCCTGCCCTTAGGCTTCCCAGACACCTGACAGTATTGGGGGACAAGGGGAGGAAAGGCCTGATGTGTTAGAGAAGCCCAGACACATGCACATGCCCTCTTTTTTTTTTTTTTTTTTTTTTTGGTTTTTCGAGACAGGGTTTCTCTGTGTAGCCCTGGCTGTCCTGGACTCACTTTGTAGACCAGGCTGGCCTCGAACTTGCAAAGATCACCTGCCTCTGCCTCCCAGGTGCTGGGATTAAAGGCGTGCGCCACCACTGCCCGGCTCACATGCCCTCTTCTAAGGACTAATGTGTCAGTCATAACTGGGCTCCAAAGCTATTCTGGCCATGGCCAACACCCTAGATGTGGAAGCCAGAAGTGACAGCCTGACACCAGGCCTTGCCTTCACCTCCCCGGCGTTCTGGGTTGTGCCACCATCCTGCAATCTGGGGTCTGCCTCCCTCTCTCCTTTGGTAGAGAAGACACTAGAACCCCAGAGCCCACCCTACCAGAAATGCCCATTTACCTCCAAATCTCACCTCTTAGGACCTCTGTTCTAACTCCAGGGCCAGGGATCTAGGACATTCCACACAGTGGGCCAGTTCTTCCTAGGTTCCTTCCCCCCCCCCCCCCCCCCAAAGCTCACTACCCCACCTCTGGTGGGGCCATGAAGAAGACAAAGCCTGGAAAGATCTGGAAGTTTCTTATCCCTTATATTGGTCCAGGAAGCCCTGGTAAGGGATTTCAAAGGACTCAACCCAAGAAAGCCTTTTTCATCCATCAAGGGTATCTGGACTTGACCAGAGATTCCTGTGTTCTACCCTTGGCTCTCACCTCTGAGGTTCATAGGGGCACAAAATTGCCTGTCTCCCCATCCCACCAGCCTCCTCTTGTCCTTTCTTCCCCTAACACCCATGTCCTGGCTCCTGCGTCACCTCCTCCCCTAGCCTGTCTCCCCTCCCTTTATCTCATTCTCCAAGACAAGGTGTTCCTCAAGGCTCTGGTCCTCCAAGCCTTCAGGGAGTGTTGATGGGATACCAGCTCTCCCAGGCCAAGGAACCCCACAATATACTCAACCTTGGAGTCACCAAAGCAGATGCTCATTGATTGCTGCTTTCTCTCGGGCTATTTATCCGTTTCCAAGGGAACAAATCCTCAGTGGGAACATGAAATATAGAAAGTATATATTATTTTTTCATAACTTATGTGGCTTTTAACTTATTCCTCTTTCTGCATTATCAGTGCTGTATGTACTCTCAGGATTTTAGAGAACTTATTCCAGTCACCTACTTTACTGGCTGACTCGGGCAAGGGGTAAATAAAGTACTGAGAATCATCCATGGGTAAAGCTGCTGGGCATTGATTTTTGTTTGTTGGTTGCTTGCTTTGTTTTGTTGTGTGTGTGTTAGAGACAGAATCTTAGGTATCCCATGCTGGCCTCAAACACATATAAGCAAGGATACCCTTCTTGAACCCATGATTCTTATGCCTCGGTCTCCCAAAGAGCTATAATTACAGGTAGAAGCCGCCATGCCTCACTTGAGTGTCTAATTTCATCTCCCGTCTTAGGGTGGTTTGGTCACACATAGTCATTCCAAGTTGACCTCAGGTTGTTACAGACTCTCTAGTTGTAGAGAGATGTTCCATCTACAGACCAAGCTGTAACTTGGGGCTTAGATGTAAAAGATCCCCAACCCTTTCTTGTTACCAAAAGACTGTCATACATGGATCTGCATCCCCACACCTGCATGTCCAGGTACCACATGGGCCACCTCAGCAGACACAAACGGAGCATTCCCGGCTGGTGGCAGGGTTCCTTCTCCCACACTCTGGCCCGACCACAGGGTGGCCCAACCCAAAATACATTTGGATAGAGCAAGTCTAATCCTTCCAAGTCAAATTCCTGACCAATAAATAAATGAGGATTAAGGACCACCCTCAAGGGCCAGTGAGATGACTCAGTGGGCAAACAGACTAGAGGCCAAGCCTCATGACCTACATAGTAGAAGCAAAGAATGGACTCCTGCAAATTGCCCTCTGATCTCTACATGAATGCTGTGGTACATGCATGCACACATCAGATAGATAGATAGATAGATAGATAGATAGATAGATAGATAGATAGATAGAT
>CAJQZJ010000286.1:86893-94393 GCA_907164525.1 Lophiomys imhausi
ACACACACACACACACACACACACACACACACACACACAGTCCTTCCCTCCCCTCACCTGCCTGTGCTTCTATATCCACAATCTGCAGGCTCCGAGCGCCCCCTGCTGCTCATTTTGTCATCTGCACCAACACAATGGTCAGAGCTGGTACCCATTGCCTAGGGACGGGTTCAACACCACAACCCTTCCTCTATCCACTTCTGTGAGGCACAGAGGAAGCTTAGAAGAATTTGGGATTCCCTTCTCCCCTCCATTCCCTCCAGGATATAGGAGGATTGCCTGGCAGAGATCTATGCTGGCAGGGCCCACAGGTGTCCCAACCCTGGGCCCCCTACAGGGTCACTAGAGGACTGTCCCAGGTTCTGGAGGTGGCCCCTGAGAGACGTAGAAGGTGCCAGTTCAGGAGTCCTTGATGGAGTCCTTGATGGAGTCCACAGTGGATCCCTGCCCCTGCTTGGAGGTTGAGAAACCCAACTCCTATCGTCCCTTTCTCTTTCTCATCTGCCCTTTCTTGCCCAACCCGGTTCCAGCCAAACTATGAACTCTCAAAGTCTCCTGAGCCATCCACAAGGTCACCACACATCCATGTGGCACCAATTGGCAGCTCTGACATGAAAACATATCAACATACATAGTCCACTTGTGTACAGAACCAAGAAATGAGAGAAGGTGTGTGGGCCGACAGGGAGGTCAGCCTTTTGAGAGAACTACATGGCACGGAGACACACACATCACATACTTGCACTAGTGAATTCAAGCATGCATTGCATGCGTGTTCTTACTCATGAATACACATGCATATGTAAATGTACACATATGGGCCCATGGGTCATGTAAGTGTACATGTCTTAATGGAGGTGTCCCAGAGACACAGATCACCAACAAAACACCCATCTCTACACGTGTGCACACACACGCCCTGGTACCTGGTCACGTGCACACCATGCTGGGGTGAAATGATTCCGCTGGGACGCAGACCTCAGTTTGAAGCCTGATTTGGCCTCAGTTTCCCTACCTTGAGGGTGGGTACTAAGGGTCCCTGCATCCAGGGCTGTAAGGACTGACAGAGGCAGTGTGTGTGACAGGCCACATACAGAGTAAGTGTCCCATGGTGTCAGCTGACAGAACACGTCCCAGCCTTGTATGTGACAGGATTGGAAAGGAACATGAAAGTCCCCATCTATGGTTTGAAACACTGTGTCCTCAGCACAGGCACACGTGACCAGGAACACGCGCGCGCACACACTGGGGGGGAGGGGAGTCACTGTGTGTTTCTACTGTTTACAGAGGCTGCTTAGCTACTGCTGTGCTTAGAGCCTGTGGAGCCCAACCCTCTGGTGCCTGTTGGGACAAGGCCTGGCTGGATTCCTGCATTCCTGCTACCTTCTACTTCCTCTTGGTTACAGACACTAAGTGCAAACTAGACAGATTGGGGAGTGTTCAACCTCTGAGCCATAAAGGCTTTACTCTGGTACTTTGGGTGGCTGCTGCCCTTGAGACTCTGGGAGCCCAGGGTTCCTCTGAGGGCTCTCTGGCCTGCTCCCCCACTCCATGTCTGCATAAGCCTCATCTGCTAAGACCATAGCTCTGGAGAGGCAAAGCTCTGGGGGCCTTCCCCACACCCTTTTAGAAAGTGTCTCTCCCTAGGACTCAAAGTCCCCTGACAAATCCTTCCCCTACCAGACCACTCCCGCAGGGCAACCAAAGGCCTAGCCAGAGGGAGAGCAATCCCCTATCCTGTGTCTGGAGGAAAGAAGCATGGCTTGTGTGCTGACTCAAAGCCTCAGGGCCATCACGACAGCCACAAGGCCCACAAGGCTTCAAGGCCACCCTTGGAGGCTCATAAACACCAGGCCCCGAATGACTGGTCCAGGACCCTTTCCTTAGGCTCTGACAGGCAGGGACAGGAACTAATGCCGTGCCTAGCATGAATGTCTTGCTTAGCATCCTTTTGTTTGTCCTCTGAAGTAAAGTGGCCACAAAATGACCTGTCTGCTCATCTTCAGAGAGAATCTGAAGGCCAAGCAGAGAAAGGGCCTTGGTCTAGTCACACAACCACTGGCTGACAGGGTAGACCTCTCGCTCTGAGCTTTGTCCAGTACACTGCCCAACTGGTGAGGAAATGGGGGAGAGAGGGGCCACATACCCTAAACCCATGGAACTCCTTCTGCTGGGAGGAGCAGCTGAAGGGAGCCTCTCCCCACAGCCAGCCTGAGGAATAACAGGGTCCTTTCTGGAACTTTGTGGCAGGCCAGCAGATCAGGAAGAGAGCTGTCACAGCTAGACATGGATCTGGGTAAAGACAGCCCTGAGTATACCTCCACCTGCCTAACAGTGTGGGACAGAGATGGGGATGAGCACTGGACCAAGATCTAGGTCAGCGGCCCTAGCTCTAGTTCTGTTTCAGCCCCTAACTGGACAAATTCCAGCCTCAGTTTATCCAGCTGTCAAGTGGAGAGAAGGTTCCCACTACCCTTCTGCCCCCCACACTATGTTACCAGAGACAGCTCTTCTTCAGTTTAAGTCTCTACCTTCAAAGGCCAGCTGTGTGCCTCCCATAGCCACTCCGGCTGGGTCCTGCAGGACAAGGGCAGAGAGAGCGAGAAATCCGGCTCTCCAGGCCCCTCTGGCCTGCTTCCGGCTTCCCTTTAGGGCCACTAGATAAGAGAGGCCAGGCCAGCTTGCCAGCACAGACTAGGGTTTCTGTTTCAATGCAGAGTCCCACTCTCTACCCGCAGCCTGAGAACCACAGCCCATGGAAGGAAGGAGGGTCATGACACAAAGAAAGGACCCTTTGTAAGGAGCTGAGCTTTGGGGTGGTCTGGTGGACTAATGGAAGAGGTAAAAGCACTGACAAGCTTTCTGTACTGGTTAGCAAAACACAGCCAGGATCATGACCTTCTTAACAGGAGGAAACTGAGGCAGGGTGTGTGGCAAGCTTCTGAAGCAGTAAGGGCTAGCTAGGTGTGGTTCAGGTCCCCAACTCAGGCAATGAGTTTGCGACCCTGTCAGGGTCTGGGTACCACGCCCCAGGTATCCCCCGTGGGGGCGGAGCTCGCAGTCCCTGTTCCCGCTGACACCTGGTGTCCGCCCGCGGCCGGCGTGACTGGGCAGGGAGTCTGCTCCGGGCGGCCCAGACGGGACAAGACAAGACGGGACAGGATGCGACGCGGGCGGCGCCGCCACATCTGAGGCAACATTCCAGGGCACCGCGCCCAGGGGCCGAGAAAGGATCCTCCCAAAGCTGAGACGGAACCTTCCCCTGGCGGCTGCTGAGGCTGCTGCAGGCCAAGGGAAAAGTCCCCAGTACAGGTGGGGTTGGGGGTATCTACCCATACCCGAGCCCCAGGGAGCCTCCTAGGGTCCCACCTCCTCACCAGTCACTCAGACATTTCCTGCTGGGCGGGAGGTGAGAAGGGTTTCTGGAGGATGAAGGTAGAGGTTTAGAGAGACATTCGCTGACCTCCTGCCAAGGGCTACCATCCACATTCAATGTCCCCTACTCCCCATATCACACCAGGCACCAGCCCACTACGGTTTAAGGAAGCCTATTGCCCAGGAGGCGGCCAGAACTTACCCCTGACTCTTAACCCCTCTGAGCCCACTGATCAGGCCAACCTGAATTCTACTCCTCCCACCCACCCACGACCCTCCTGACAGGTCTTCCCCATAGGTCCATCAGGCCCTGGCTCTAGACCTTCCAACACCTCTCAGATAACAAGACCCAAACCTGTGAACAAACAGGACTTTATAAACAGTCACATGTGTGTCTGCCTGTACCTCAGCCTTGGGCCTTCCCTCCCTTCCACTCACACACAGGTCTACATGTTCTCCTATGCATATCTGCATGGGTATACATACATACATCCTGATACCTCCCAGTCCTGTGGGCCTTGGTTCTCACTGATTTCTTTTCTGGCCTTTGACATCTGGGTACTGAGCAGGCTAGGCCAGCAAGATGGTAGCCGGTAGGAGGAGAGAATTAACTCCCAAAGGTTATCCTCTGATCTCCACATGTGAACACATGTGCGCATGCACACACACACAAATAATAATAATAAACATCTTTTCATAAAAAAGGAGGGGCTACAGAAGTGCCTCAGTGGTTCAGAGCACTTGTTGCTCTTGCAGAAGACCCATGCTTGGCTCCTAGTATCCACATAATGGCTCACAACCATCTTTAACTCCAGTTCCAAGGGATCCAATGCCCTCTTCTGACTTCCATGGGCCCCAGTCACACATGCGGCTCACACACATACTTCAGGCAAAGCACTCATACACATAATTTTTTTAAGACAGTCTGCTAGTCCCTAGCCAAAGCCAATGGATGCTGGGGAACCAGCGCAGACTCTAGTCCAGGCCCCACACACCGCTGTGTGACTCAGGGCAGCATGTGCCAGCGTGCGTCCTTCTCCGGCCCTAAGCACAGGTGATTGACATAGGCCATTGCTAAGAGCTGTGTCAGATGTGGACTCAGGATGGACATGGACTCTTTCAGTCCACATGTGTGCCCGCTTTCCACTGTGTTTGTATACAGTAAGTGCTCACTAAGTACATGACTGGTCATTATTCACAGACCACATGTAGCCTGCTCTCAGTCCTCTTCTGAGCCCAGGCCCTAAGAGAAGCCACGCCACCCACCTCTCATGCCTCGGCACTCTTGGCTTCCATCTAAGGAAGTCTAAGTGCACCTTGTCCAGGCCCATAGGTGTTTCACTCATGACCTAGAGGGGTTGGTAACCCTAGGACACACCCTGAGTTCTCCTCTTCCCTCTAATTCTCCAAGGCTTATAGGAGAGAAAGATAGGCCAACTTCACGTGTGGCTGTATGCCCCATTTGCAAGACTGTGAACCAGGAGTCTGGGTGGGTCACGGTTACAATGTCTGCTTTGGAATGTATAAGGAGTGTTAGTGTATGTGTGAAGGGCTAGACTCAGAGGCTCAAGACTGAAAAATGAATAGAGCCACACCAGGCCACCAAGGCTTGGCTCACACATCGAGCCTCCCACCAAAGTGACCATGATAAGGAAGTAATCCCAGTAAAGAGGCCGACTCAGCTTCTGTATCAGCTAGTGTCAGGCACCACCGTGAGGCACAGGGCGGCAGGCTAGCAGGGGGCACAGATGGGATGCCAGGTCTCAGCACAGATCCCAGAGGGATCATTCCCTGAACAGCATTCCCTGAACAGCAGCATTCCCTGAACAGCAGAGCCATGGGCTTAGAAATCTCATGGTCCAGCAGCCTGGGGAAGGAGATAGGAGAAGAGTGGCCCCAGTGAGATCAGAATGGGACCCCAAGCCACCTTGGGGAATTCTTGGGCAAAGGGAAGAAGGCTCCTGTAAGTTGACCTCCAGTGTACTGAGGCCTGAAGCACCAGGCAGGCCGGCTTCTAGGGCAGTGGTTCTCAACCTGTGGGTCGTGACCCCTTTGGGGTCAAATGACTCTTTCACAGGGGTCGCCTGAGACCATCAGAAAGCCCAGGTATTTGCATTATGATTTACAACAGTAGCAAAATCACAGTTATGAAGTACCAACAAACATTAATTTTATGGTTGAGGTCACCACAACATGAGCAACTGAACTAAAGGGTCACGGCATCAGGAAGGTTGAGAACCACTGCTCTAGAGGCAGGGGCTTGAAACGGAGAGAGATTAGATTTAGGCAGTGGGCAGAACTGCCTGCTTGAATTATCTAAAACTATGAGACATGGTGGGGGGGGTCCCTGAGCACCAAAGCTTGTGGGAGAAGTTATGAGCACAGGAGGTTGGTCCCTTCTGCCCTGTGCAGGGGACTGGGAAGGGAGAAGGTGGCTCTGTGCTTTAAGGGACACTCACATACTTGACTTGTCTCCCACACAAAAAGCCACCATGGAAAAGCCTCAGTAACCAAGACACTGGGAGTAAACAAGTCAAGAGGCCAGGGAAGCTGAGGTAAGGGAGGGGGCCGGATAGTCCTGGTGGTGCAGGAAGAGGCAGTTAGTTCTCTGGACTCCAGGGCAATGGGTTAGGGGGACATGACCTAGACTCTGAGTTCCAAGCTGTCTCCAGCTCCTGGCAAGTTACACCCACCCTCACTTTCCCACAGACAGTCCTGGGCCTCCCTGTCTGTCAGCAGAGCCCTGAGACTTTCCAGGGAGCAAAGCAAACCATGCTCCAAAAGTCCCTGACATTACAGCATGGTACTTTTTAATCTCTTGGGCCCAACCTGAGGTGGTGCCCCTGGCACAAACAGGATGAGGCAGAACTCTGTGCACCAAGGACTGGGTGAGCAGATGGTGGCCTGGGAGTTTGGGGAGGCCAGCCTCACAAGGAGAAGCTGGGAGGAAACCATAAGGGAGTGGTGCGGATGGTGAAACTGGAAGACAGGAAGCTGTGCTCAGGCCTGGTCCCTGCTGAGCCCTTCTGCTGTGGAAAAGCAGTACTGAAAACCTTACAACCCCAGACCAGAGAGACTAGGGAGCACCAGCAGGGAGGGAGCACCAGCAGGGAGTGAGGACCAACAGGGAGGGAGGACAGCAGGGAGGGAGGACAGCAGGGAGGGAGGACAGCAGGGAGGGAGGACAGCAGGGAGGGAGGACAGCAGGGAGGGAGGACCAGCAGGGAGGGAGGACCAGCAGGGAGGGAGGACCAGCAGGGAGCGAGCACCAGCCTGGCTGCTGCAACCTGAGCCTGTGAGGGAGAAGCGAAGGCACTCTGGCTGTCCACTCATGTCTCAGTGGCCAGGGTGAATGAGTCACCTTGCCTATTTCCCATGGGCCCCCGGGATCTCGAGCAAGACATCAGGGACTGAACAGGCAGATAGGTGTGGGATAGCTGGGCTCGGAGCCAGTGCCAGCTGGGTTTTGCCTGGGCCTGGCAGGCGGCCTGTCCCCTCCCCACCTGATAGAAGGCACTTATTACCTAATAAGGTACTTTCTCCTGTGCTGGAACAGCTTCTGACAGACCCTGCAGGGTGGAGGGGGTGGGGCTGGTGCTAGAGCAGGAGCCCCACCCGCCTCCCTCCCACTGGGGGACCCTGTCAGAGAAAATCAGCCAGTGTAGGTAACCTCTGAGACCTGAAGCCTATTCTGGCCACCAAGAGCCCCTGTGAGTAAGATGGGTCCCTTCCCAACAGCCCCTTAGCCTGCACTGCCTCTCCTCATAGCTCATTTACAACTGTGCTGAGCTCCTGACCCCTTACCACACAACCAGGCACATCCCTGTGGAAAAGTGAATGCCCCTCTAGGGACCCACATCTTGTGCCTTATCCCTATCCAAGAAGGAAAATGCCCCAGAAGGCGCCTCCAGTAATGTAATGGCGGGTCATGCCCATCTAGATTGTAAGGCAGACCTGAGTGCAGAAGAGGAACCCAGGGCAAGAGAGTCAGCTTGGTGACAGTGTCACCCTCACCAAGTATTCTCTCCTATCCAAGACACATTGAGAAAGTGAACAACAGATCAGGGTGGCTTCACCTCCTGACACTCAAAGCCCTGGGCCACACTGGCCATGGCCACTGTTTGC
>CAJQZJ010000286.1:99393-102381 GCA_907164525.1 Lophiomys imhausi
GAGGGTGACTATGGGCTTGGCCCTCCAGGGGGCGATGTAGAACCACGTGGGGCATCACCGTGAGGCTCAGGAGCAGGATACAGCTCAGCAACAGAGCGCTTGTCTCGCCGAGGTCCTGTGTTCCATCTTTGATGCCACAAAGAAGGGGGCGGGGGAGGCTGGGTGTAGCTCAGAGGTTAGAGGGTCCACCAAACACCAAAGACTGCATTCAGTCCCTTAGCTCCTCCTAAACCAATGTGGGGCACAGCGTCCTGGGATCCCAGACCCTCCAGGGATGGAGCAAGAGGATCAGGAGTTCAGGGTCATCCTGGGCCTCAGCCAAGCCCTGCAAAGCCTGAGCTACGACTTGCTCACCTGACAAACACCATTAGACAATATCATCACATGATGGGTGATCTTCACTCTGAAGATGCCCTGAGAGTCCAGATTTCTTCAAACCATGGCATGACAGAGGGCTAGAGTTTTAACAGTCCTCAGGGGCTGTTTGAGTAACTTTTCTACTGCTAGGTTAAAACATCATGATCAGGCCAGGCATGGTGGTGCACGCCTTTAATTCCAGCACTGGGGAGGCAGAGGCAGGCGGATCTCTGTGAGTTCAATACAGAGTGAGTCCAGGATAGTCAGGGCAACACAGAGAAACCCTGTCTTGAAAAACCTAAAACAAACAAAAAAAAAAAAAAAAAAGAAGACATCATGATCAGGATAGCTTATAAAATAAAATGTTTCATTTGGGGCTCGCAGTTCGAGAGGGTTAGAGTCCATGACCATTGTGGCAGGGATTATGGCAGCGGCAGGCAGGCATGGTGCTTGCATAGTAGCTGACAGTTCACATCTTGGCCCAAAGAGAACACTAATTGGGATGGCATGGACTTTTGAAACCTCTAAGTCCACTCTGTTCCCATGGCACGCCTCCTCCAACAAGGTCACACCTCCTAATCCTTCCCAATAGTTGCACCAACTGTGGACCAAATAGCCAAATATATGAGTCTATGGGGGCCATTCTCATTCAGACCACCACAGGGATAGAGTTACAGTGTGTCTGCCCACCTTGCCCCATGAGAACCCTCCTGACGTCTCTCCCAATTGTTGCCAGTCAGTGTTCCTGTGCTACATCTCTGAGTCTGGGTGAATCTTCCAGGTGTCAGGACAGTTGTGGCTGGGTCCCTCCTTGGTCACAGATGTGTCGTCTGCATCCACTGGTCAGGCTCTGCCAATCAGGCTAGTGAGTTTGATGGAGATGCCCTAGGGACCATGACCCCTGCATCTCAAGGTTCAAGGGTGGGACTGGTGTCTGCCCTTGTCAGATGAAACACTGGTTTAGATTTGGGCTGGTTTTTTAAGACTCTTAAGTTTTTATTTATTAAATTTTAAAAAGCTAAGAACAGCCTTATTAGGAAAACGAAGATGATATACAATCTTGAGCAGTTCTAAAAAGATCTGAAAGTCCTATTTGTTACCCCGTGTGGGGAGGGGGGGCATACATATGCCTTGGTATGAGTCATGATGTAAGATGACAACTTTGTGGACTGGGTTCTCCGCTTTCACCTTTATGTGGGTTATAGGGACAAAACTCAGGTCACCAGGCTTTAGACCATCTTCCCCAGGCTCAGGGCTGTGGTAGGTTTAGTGTTAGCATATAATAGCATAGGAAACTAGGAATAAGGCTGGACTTTAAGATGAAAGACTTACTTCTGAAGTGACATGTCCTTGGGAGCTCGCCAAGGACCAGGACCTCTTTGATCTTAGGGCTGGGGGCAGGACATGCCCCCTGAGGCGCCTGCCCTCAGATCTCGGTCTCTGGAGGTCCCTGGACTTCCTGTCAATTCACACCCCTCTGCAAAAAGCTTTTGAAAAAGACTGAGCCCAGGGGCATAACTTGAAAAGAGCGAGAAAGCCTCTACTGAAGATATTTAAGTCAAGATGCACATAGAGTGCAGGGCTCCTCTTTCTGTTTCACCTCCTCCTCATCTGTCAGAGAACTCAATTCAATCTCATCGGAAAGTTTCACCCTCTGATGTTGACCCGTTTCAGGTCTGGAGAGGAGACGAATTCTCCCTGAGATTCTGGAGCACTTAGAGGTGGAATTGTCTTTCCTTAGAGCTCTGGGACTTCCGGAACACTGAAATAGACCCTTTGCAGCCCATAAGCATCTGAATAGGTGAGCCACCTGGGAGACTATTCTTATGTTAAATAATTGGTCTTAAAATCACAAAGGCGATTCCTGCTTGATAAGGTGTCTTAGGATCTGACAAACGAAATTCAGAGACTTTAAGACTAAAAATTGTATGAAGATCCATCAGGACCCTCGCCCAGAGGAAAATATCCTTTTGAGAAACTTTAGGTTAATGTTAAATATTTATATTATAGGTAGTAAGAAGTTTTAGGTGCTAGGTTTCAGAGTTAGGGTTTGGGTTTAGGATTTAGGAATTTTATAGGCATTAATAAATATATGTATGAAAAATAAAAATTTACTGTTACACAGGGCTAAAATTAGTCTGATTGGTTGACTCTGGGTTTTTAGAAAATAAAATCTTTCCATAGAGCCCAAGCCAACGTTGAACCCACAACCCCCCTGCCTCCTGCTCCCAAGTGCTGGGATTACATGCATCACCATGAATTAACACTCTTTAAAAAAAAAAAAGAGATTTGGGCTGGAGAGATGGCTCAGAGGTTAAGAGCACTGGCTGCTCTTCCAGAGGTCCTGAGTTCAATTCCCAGCAACCACATGGTGGCTCACAACCGTCCATAATGAGATCTGGCGCCCTCTTCTGGGCTTCTCCATAATGAGATCTGGCGCCCTCTTCTGGGCTTCAGGCACAATGATGGCGCCCTCTTCTGGGCTTCTCCATAATGAGATCTGGCGCCCTCTTCTGGGCTTCAGGCATACATGCAGACAGAACACTATTTATACAACAAATAAAACATTTTTTAAAATAATTTATTTTTTATTTCTTCAAGTTACATCTCAATCACAATCCCCTCCCTACT
>CAJQZJ010000287.1:0-40530 GCA_907164525.1 Lophiomys imhausi
TTTTTTCATGCCAAGAGATAGGCTTGCCACTAATTCAACCATCTCACACTGGAGATTCTTCGATGCTTATCTTCTACTTGGAGTAGAATAGGGGGTGCTGTCAGGCGCTGATATGTCTCAATATCAAAAAAAAAAAAAAAGAAAATCTTGATTTAAGATAACATCTTTGAATGCCATATTCTGCAGATCTCTTGGGGTTTTTGAAGATGCCCTATCCATCTCTTGTATTTAGATAAGCAAATGTTGCTTGTCTCTTAGCAACTTGATTACTGGGTAGTTTAGAGAATATCTGTGATAGACTGTCATAGTAGCTAACAAAGTGACATGTTTGCATGACTAGGAGTTTGTTTTACTTAACTATCCTAGACCGTTTTAGACGGTTGGTATCAAGAGGCCAGAGCTTCACATTTTATTTTTAAGTATCTCTAGGTATGATACCATTAGGAAGCGTTACCTTTAATTTTGTATCAATATACAAAGATCTATTCAATTGTGGTTAAATATACTCTTAATTATGTATCAATATACAAAGATCAATGCCTATGTAGCCCAATATAATCTTAATATTACGTCCATATACAAGGGTCAATACCATTGTGGCCAACTATAATCTTAATTTTGTATCAATATACAAAGATCAATACCGATGTAATCCAATACAATCTTATTTTTGCACAATAAACAATGGTCAATACCACTTTAGCAAAATAAACTACTAATTTTGTATCAATATACAAAGGTATAAGGGCATATTCAATAATCTGCCCATTCTTCTTGGACCTTCCTGTGCTATGTCTATATCTCATTTTTCTTAAGCCTATGCACTCCTACATAGGAGAGGAAGAAGGATACAGAAAAGGAAAAGTAGGAAGTCCCTGGGGCTAACCTCCAAAACCCATTAAACAGGACCATTTATCAGCTTGTAATCTCTTCCCCTAAATATCGGAGTTTTCAGTTATCCTTCAAATAACCAAAAAGAAGGGCGGAGAAACACCTTCCCCACCCTCTGGGCATGGGACGTCGCTCTCTTAAAGTGACTTCCTGCTGATTTGGGTCGTAGTAGACCTGTTTGGGGCCCGAACTCAAATGGAAAAAATGGTTAAGAATGTTAGTACACTCTTTTTATGTTCAGTCCTTCTGTTCTCAGCTGTTTAGATGACCTAAGGGGTTTGTAGGGAGAAGCTGATCTTGCAGGCTTCACTGAGGTTCCTGCCGGGGCATTGTGTAGAGCTGAATGTTCCCAGCGACATTGGATTGCCGTGGTGGTTGCAGGCCCCCGATGGATCTTTTCTTTTTTCTACTCTCTCTCTTTTCTTGGCAGGGTCCTAGTATAGTACTGGCTGGTCTGGAACTAGATTATAGGCCAGGTTATGTAAAGCCTGCCTGTCTCCCTAGTGTTGGGATCAAAGGTGTTTGTCACCATACCTGGCCCGTTAGCTTTTATGCCATCAAAGCATATGGCGGAACATAATAATTTACATAGAAATAGATAAAATTAAAACCCCTAATTTAGGGTGTGGGAAATGGCTCAGCAGCTAAGGGCACCTACTGCCAAACCCGATGGCCTGAGTTGATCCCAGTACCCACATGCTAGAAGGAAAGAGCCAAGTCCCAAAAGTTGTCCTCTGACCTCCACACAATAGACAAGCAAGCAAGCAAACAGTATGGACTGGGTGTGGTGGTGTGCACTTTTAATCCCAGGAGGCCTGCTCTACATCAGGAGCTTCGGAACAACCAGTGCTACACAGTGAAACCCTGTCTCAAAAAACAAAACACAAGGGCTGGAGAGAGGGCTCAGAGGTTAAGAACACTGGCTGCTCTTCCAGAGGTCCTGAGTTCAATTCCCAGCAACCACATGGTGGCTCATAACCATCTATATTGAGATCTGGTGCCCTCTTCTGGCCTGCATGCAGGCAAAACACTATATACATAATAAATAAATAAACAAAAATATTAAAAAAAAACCCACAATAGTAGTTATCTGGAAGCAGAAACAGATATTTATTAGATGCTCAGAGTGTCAGCTGTTTTGCTGAATTTCTTACTTCAACCTTAGAAGAAAACCAAGGTTCAGAAAGAGTAATAATAATCTTGACGTTGGCAAAGGGACAGATCTAGGCTTCAAAGCGGAGCTGCCTGACTTTGAAATCCCTTTCCATTATACTTTGGTCTAGTGGATATCAGGCAGTTGTGTTTGTTATTTGTTGGTTTGTTTAGAGATACAGGGTCTTGCTATGTAGCCTAGGCTGTCCTCAAACTCTGCATCCTCCTGTGTGTGCACCATACTCAGCTCAAAGTTGGTTATGCCAGTTCCCTATGGTACTCGTCTGTCTCTCTTCTTGCACGTACACCCTTGATTTCGCCCAACTGCAGAAGTAATGCGTGCTCCCTTAAGTCTCTCCAACACTTCTCAAGGCTTTGTGTGACATTTCAGGTCTTTGCTCCTATTCAAAATTATTCATGAGGGTAATGAATATGTAGAGTGGAAGAACTCTCTCATTCAGATAATGTGGCTTAGCCCCAACTCTAATGAGCAGTGCATATTGTTAGAACGTTAGCCAGAAAAATGGACTTTGAGGCAGATTATCTTTTCTTGTTTGTTTGTTTGTTTTTGAGACCGGGTTTCTCCGTGTAGCCCTGGCTGTCCTGGACTCACTTTGTAGACCAGGCTGGCCTCGAACTCTCAAAGATCCACCTGCTTCTGGCTCCCAAGTGCTGGAATTAAAGGCGTGCGCCACCACCGCCCGGCTGAGGCAGATTATCTTTTTTTTTTGGTTTTTCGAGACAGGGTTTCTCTGAATATCTCTGGCTGTCCTGGACTCGCTTTGTAGACCAGGCTGGCCTCGAACTCACAAAGATCCGCCTGCCTCTGCCTCCCAAGTGCTGGGATTAAAGGCTTGCGCCACCACCGCCCGGCGAGGCAGATTATCTTAACACAAGGCTAACTGGGTGAAATTCCCTAGGCATTTACTGTTCTTCATCCTGTCATTCTCCCTGCTTTTGAATTCACAGTCTGTTAACATTATTATGGTCTGCAGAGCTTTAGTATTTTCAGGAACCTGTACCCATCCGTGTGCACTACCTTCTCTGCACCAATTAGGTCCTGCTTCCTGGAAGTCTTCTCGGAACAATTGTGTGTGCTTTGATCTATTTCTCTGTCCATCTCTCTTCTTTTTCCCTCGCCATCCTTTTATCCTCTCCTTCTTCTCCCTCCTCGGTCTTCCTTTCTCTTCCTCCGACACTTATAGTCACTAACACAGTATTCTAAACTTTTTAATGTCTCAGTCTTGCATCTAATAAACCTGTAGAGGGCTGACTTTTATCTTGCCTTTCTTCCATAATGCTTTCTCAGTTTGGACTGTTTACAAGACACTGTCCTACAACTGAAGTTAATTAGCTGAAAGGAGACATTTCCGGGTCATCAGAGGCTCAGCTCTGACTCCTATTTATCAACCAAAAATAATTAACAGAAGTCAGCAAGCCTTTTCTTTAAAAGGCGTGGGGCACGCCTTTAATCCCAGCACTCGGGAGGCAGAGGCAGGTGGATCTCTGTGAGTTCGAGGCCAACCTGGTCTACAAAGAGAGTCCAGGACAGCCAGGATTACAGAGAAACCCTGTCTTGAAACCCCCCCCCCAAAAAAAATGCCAAATTAATATTTTAGGCTTTGTAGGTCTCTGTACCATATTCTTTTTGTCCTTTTAAAAATTATTTAAATTTATATGTTTGGGTGTTTTGTCTATATGATGTCTGTGTACCACATACATGCCTACTGCCCAAGTTGGTGAGAAGAGGGCGTCAGTTCCCCTGGAACTGGAGTTCTGAACTTCCAAGTGGGTGCTAGAAATTGAATTGAGGTCCTCTGGAAGGGCAGCCAGTGTTCTTAACTGATGAGCCATCTCTCCAGCCTGTTTTTTATACTTTGTTGTTTGTTGTTTAGAACTCAGTAGGTAGTCCAGATCCACCTGGCTCTGCCTCCTGACCTGAGTGCTTGAATTAAAGATGGGTGTGGTGGTGCACGTTTTTAATCCCAGCACTCAGGAGGCAGAGTACAGCTCTGTGAGTTCAAGGTCAGCCTGGTCTACAGAGATGTTCCAGGATAGCCAGGGCCACACAGAGAAACCCTGTCTCAAAAACAAAAAAGACACAAGCCACTGCACCCTGCTTTTTGTTCTTCCTTCAACCTTGTAAAAATTTTAAAAGATCAAGCTTTGTTCAAAGTGGGTGAGACAGATTACAGGCCTACAGGTCTGATTTTTGCAGATATGTGTATGTTAGGCATTGTGAAACCAGACCCAGCCAGTAAAGTGGTTAAAAACAGATTTTATTTGTTTTTTTTTTTTTTTTTTTTTTTAGGAGCTACTACAGTAGAAGAAAAAGATCTCAGTATTGAACGGCCCTCAATTCCTCAATTCCAAGTATAGCAGATTATAGCCAGGGTCAGAGTGGGAAATGAGCAACGAGAACTATAGTCACAAACACCAGGGCAGGGTAGGTGTGTGGCTAAACTCACTTGTTAAGAGTCATGGTTTGTGGTTTTGTTTGTTTTTTGATACAGGGTTTCTCTGTATGTATAGCCCTGGCTCTCCTGGAACTCACTCTGTAGACCAGGCCCAGAATTTAGAGATCCACCTGCCTCTGCCTCCTGAGTGCTGGAAATAAAGGCTGTTTGTTTTGAGACAGGGTCTGCTATGTAGCTTAGAGATCCATCTGCTTTGCTTCCCAAGTACAATATTAAAAGCATGCACCATCATACCTGTCCAGTTAAGATTATTGCAGAAGGTAGATGCTATAGTTTAGGTTTGATATGTCCTCCTAAGGCTTTAAAAACAAACAACAAAACAAAATGTTGAACCTTAGGAGATAGGGCCCTTGGGAGGTATTTAGTCATTTGGGCTTGTCCTCAGAGGACATTGTGATCTGATATTGTGCGTGTGGTGTCCTCTCTTAAGTTAATTCTGCACAATTCCTGAATGCCTGGGCAATCCAAATCCATTAAAGACAGATGCTAAGGTATTAAATGCTTAGAAGATTATAGTTGGAGTCAGATTAAAGGAGGACTGATCGCTACAAAGAGGAAGACATTTCTTGGCTTCAATGAATGTGGTCCAAAATTACTGAATTTTATCTATTCTGGGTGTGCTGATTAGTTTTTATGTCAATAACGCAAGTTAGAGTCATTTAAGAAAATGAAACCTCAAATGAGAAAACACTCCAACAAGATTGCTCCATGGGAAACCTGTGGTACAGATTGATTGATGTGGGTAGGCCCATCTCACAGCAGGTAGTGCCAACCTTGGCTGGTGGTCCTGGTTCTATAAGAAAGCAGACTGAGCAAGGCATGAGGAGCAAGCCAGTAAGCAACACCCCTCTGTAGCCTCTGTACCAACTTGAGTTCCTGCCCTAACTTCCCTCAGTGATGGACTGTGATGTGGAAATGTAAGCTGAAATAAACCCTTTCCTCCCCAAAAGTCATGGAGTTCTGTCACAGCAATAGAAACCCTAAGAACTGGGTCAGGGATTACCTTTTCTTCTGGAAAATCAGAGGAGTAAAAGGGTGTAATTTTTCCCTTTATGCATGTTCCCTCATCTGTTCACCTCACAGCATAGCAACCAGAGCAAAGGCCTTTTTCCTCATTGTCCAGTGAACTTGCTGTGTAGCATAGGTGTATGCAGAGGAGAACTTGGTGACCTTACTGCCTGTGTCTGGCTCTCTCTCCAGAATAGCATGATCCTCTCTGCCGCCATCTTCATCACCATCTTAGGCCTGCTTGGTTACCTCCATTTTGTAAAGATTGATCAGGAGACTCTATTAATCATCGATTCACTTGGCATCCAGATGACTTCATCTTATGCTTCAGGCAAAGAAAGTACCACCTTCATAGAGATGGACAAGGTCAAAGATGTTATTATTAATGAGGCTATTTACATGGTAAGTAAGTATCTATGTGGTATCTCTGGGCTCTCCAGAGGAGGCAGTCAGCTCATTGTGTGCTAGGATCTAAACTGAGTCTTAATAAAGCATTCATTGTCACAGAAGTAAACTTAAGGTTCCCTTGTTCCAATACAAGTAATTACGTTTTGGCTGGCATGCCTGTGAACCATAGAAGAGAAATGTACATTGAAGTAAAAGTTTTATAGTCGTGCTTTCCTCAGTGATGGGGTATGTTCATGAAGTGCATTGTTTATGAGTTTGCTGGTTATACAGACATTGCACCACGCACTTACACTTACATGGTATAGTTAAGCCTCTCCGACATCCCATTGATGATGTGTAATAAACACCAGATGCTGAGGCTGCTGCCAACTGTAACACTGCACTGCTTTGCAGTACACTTTGGTTTGCTTTTGTTTTCTTTTTTGAGTCAGGGTTTCAGTGTATAGCTTACGCTGGCCTTGAACTTCCCATCTTCCTGCCTCTGTCTCTTTTTGCTTGTTAATAATTTTGTGAATTTTATTTTTGCTGGTGTGTGTCTGTATATATACCCTGAGGCCAGAAGAGAACATGAGGTTCCCTGGAGGTGACATGAGTGGTTGTGAGCTACCCCACATGGGTGCGAGAAGCTGAACTCTGGTCCTGTGGAAGAGCAGCAAACACTTTTAACTGCTCAGCCATCTCTTCAGCCCCTGGCCCTGCTCTTTTTTGTTTTTGAGACAAGAGTTTCACTGCATAGCTCTGGCTGACCTGGAGAGCTTACTATGTAAACCAGATGGGTGTCAGCCTCACAGTGATCTACCTACTTCTGCTGGGATTAAAGACATGTGCCATTACCACCCGGCAAAAATATACTTTTCTTCTACTTCAGAAGTTGTCAAATATATCACTACTTAGAGATAATTTATGAAAAGGATTTTTTTAGTCTTCCCTTGAAGAAAAAGAAACAAGATGAGCTTCACTGAGGCATCTGTTGTCTGGTTCTTCTCTTACAGCAGAAGGTCATTTACTGCCTCTGCATATTACTGAGGGATCCAGGGAAGCCACATGAGATATCCCAAGTAGTTCCTGTCTTCCAGGTGAGCAGTGTTCTTCCTTTCTCCTGTGAAATCCCGTCTTTTCTTTTTTGCGTACCCTTACCTGTTTTGTTCAGTAGGACTGAACTTCTGTTGTCAGAGTATTGGCAATATCTGACAACCAATCTGAATAAAAGGATTTTTTTTTTTAGATTTTAGAGAAGACAGTAATCAATCATATAACCACTTCTGCCTACAAATTACATTCTTGTACTTCAAGTCTGTCAGTCTTTAATTTTTACATTGATATCAGTGAGGCTGAGATTTTTTTACATATATGTAATATACAGATATAGAAAATAAATATTATATATGTAAAAGTCTTTTCTAACACAGCCATTATACTTATTTTAAATTATTTTTTCCTATTCTATTGAAATACCAGTTTATTTAGCTGTTTTATTGCTAGGTATTAAATAATGTCTAGGTTATCTTGTTTTATCTTACAATAAAAACCACTATGGTGGCACATGCCTGTAATTCCCTTGTTTTAAACTATTAGTCTTCTCTACTAGCTGAGTAGAACCTAGAGATCATTTGTGCATTTGTAATAATTTTGTATTATTTTGAATAGTAAACATTACTAAATAGACTTTCTATATATAATTTTCCTATCCTGTGGCTTATCTTTTTGGTTGTTACATTTTATAATACAAAAATCTTTTCAGATATATTAATATATTCAATATATATTAAACTACCCATCTTGTCTCTGGGGCTTATTTTACAACTTGTAACAGTTTCTGAGATGGTCTGTCTCACTGCCATATAATTTTGTCAGGCTAAAAGCTGTATTTTGCATGGCTGTAATCCCAGCACTCAGGAGGCAGAGGCAGGTAGATCTCTAAAGTTTGAGGCCAGCCTGGAATATAGAGTGAGTTCCAGGACAACACCGAAACCCTGCCTCAAAACAAAACAGTTGTATTTTTATTCCCCCATAAAGGCCTGATTTGGACCCTCCTGGCAAAGTGCTCACAGTTGCATTTAGAGTCCATAGTGCGTGTGAGAGGTTGGGGTTGCAGGTGGATTCTTCGCATACTCTCCTTGACTTTGCATTTCTCCCCTTTGGAATTCAGAGTGCCAAGCCCCGGTTGGACTGCTTGATTGAAGTATACAGGAGCTGCCAGGAGATTCTGGCACACCAGAAAGCCATGTCAACAAGGCCATGACTCTCAGCATTCAAAGACCAGTATTGTCTTTATGGAGAGGATCTTAAACCATAGTGTCTGGTGTACTTTCTGCACTATAAAAACCAGTAGGAGACACAGTCCTGGGAATCAAAATGGATGAGTAGATCTCAGAGCCATAGAGGAGACGGCTGGAACTTGACTCAGTGTTTTGATGTTCCCCTTACAGGTTTTATCTACTTACTAATCAAGGGGCGACCTTAAGGATTTTGACATATCAAAAGGAGGCCAGCCACAGTGGCACATGTCTTCAATCCCAGCACTCAAGAGGCAGAAGCAGGTGATCTCTTGAGTTTGAGGCCATCTAGGGCTACGTAGTGAGGACCCTCACCCAAAACAAAAGTAATGTCCACAAAGAACACACTGAAGTTTCTAAGCACATTCATGTTTGTGTTAAAATCTGTGGAATATTGAGACTGGAACCAGATTTCATAAGAAAAATACATCCATCTGCATGGACTCTTGTCTAAAAGTTAGGGAAAAACAAGTCAAGTTTTTTGTTTTGTTTTATTTTTTTTGTTAGAATTTATTTCTTCAAGTTACAGCTCAGCTGTTAAAGGCTAGGCTCACAACCAAAAATAAGTTTTTTTTTTTAATTGTATGAATTAGCAGGAATAAAATACCTTACAAAGGGCTAGCCTCTGTCCACCTAACTCCTATGATCTATACAGGCCCATGACTCTTGATCCACAACTTAGGGGTAGTGTGGATGCCAGTAATCCCAGCACTCAGGCAGTGTCAACAGGGGGATTGAAAGTTTGAGGGCAGCCTGGGCTACGTGGTGTGACACTGTCTCAACCCCAAAGTAAATAAATATCCAAAACACACAGTAATTAGTTGGTTCACTGATGACTTTTATTGACAAGGATGATACATAGCATTTCAGCCATGGGTGTCAAGAACATTAGTACCTTTCTGTTACTTTATATTTTCTATTGCTTCAAAAGCTTTTGGCTAAGAAGGCTTAGATGAAAATGAGAGATTTCATTTTGGTTCCCAGACATGGGACTGTCACGTTAAAGGATGAAGAAGCCAATTTACAGAAACCTTTATTTCTAAGGCGGTTTCTTAGATTCCTAAAGATTAGGAAGGAGGAAAGGAGCTGGACTAGGTGGCACTTGCTTTTAATCCTAGCACTTGGGAGACAGAGACAGGCAGATCTCTGAGTTTAAGGCCAGCCTGGTCTACTGAGTGAGTTCTAGGACAGCCAGGGCTGCATAGTGAGACCCTGTCTAAAAACAAAAAAAAAAAAAAAAAAAAAAAAAAAGGAAAAAAAGGAGGCAGCTAATCTGACCTTCAAGTCTAGTATAAACAGTTCCATTCTTTGGAACTCTGTTTACAAAACAAAAAACCTTACTGACTTGAAGGGCCACTTGGGATGTAAACCCAATAGCATTCTCTCTGCCTTTCACCTACCCTTGAAGGAGCTGTCCAGAAGCCTATGGTATGACGTGAGGTAGACCTGTTTCCACTAGAACCCCAAATTCTGGGTGGGAGTTGGGGTTGAAACAAACGGTTATAGAACTGTCAAACTTGTTTAAAAGGCAGACTCGTGTGCCTGTTTAAAGTCATGCTTATCAGTTCAAAGGATGAAGAAGATTACAGCAGCTGAGGCACTCAGACAAACTAATTTTTGGCCTTGCAGTTTCTTGTGATGTGCAGCACACATTGCTTGGTTAAAGACTTATTTCCTTGGATGCTCCTCCTATCCTAGTCAATGTTACTGAAAACTGATAAAAACTACCTTAGAGCTCCACAATAAAACTTAGTTTTTTATATGTTGGAAAACCAAAGTATGAACTTTTTAAAATTATTTTGTGGGGGAAGGTGGAGATAAAGATCATCTTCAAAATCAATTAGAAGGTCTGAGTTGAGAGGGATTATATGTTCTCAGGAGGGTAAAAGTTGAAAGAAACTTTCTACTTCCACATATTACTAGGGCAGATATCATATGCATGCCTTTGCCTTCAACTAATTTCCAGAAGACATCGACCAAGAGTTTTGGTGAACAACCCAGGCCTTCCAGGAATGAAAGGGTCTTTACTGTCCTGATATGTTGTCTCTGGTGGCCTCACAGAGCAGCAACAAGCAAAATTCATGTGCTTATTCTTTCAGAGGGTGGGGAGATAAATGACCACCTTGTCCTTCAGTAGTGAGCACAGCCTTCACTGAGCCCCGTTGGGCCTTAAAATGACACAGGGAGGGTGCAGACTGATCTGTCCTTGTTTGTGCCAGTCCAGTGTGGGAGGAAACGCGTCATCTTAACAGGAATAGTGTGCTGTCCTAAACAGATTAGAGCTGCTGCCCCAGGAGGGGCAAAACAAATGCCTCCTCACCAACAAGGGGGAAGCTCGTCATTTTCTTCTCCAGCTCTGCCAGTGTTCTCCCCATTTGGGAAACAAGTCCAGTTTTGGAGATATGTAGGCGTTTGCCAGAGTTTTCACGAATTAGGAATTTTAGTCCTATTTTGTTCAGGGATGTTAAGAAAACTTCAAGTATAAGTCCCCACGTAAAGACTACATACAATATAAAAAGATGAGCTTCCCTGAGTATCAGTGCAGAAGCCCCAAATACAGTACCATTACCCTGGTAACTGTGGGCCATCCCTGTCTCAATCTAGAATCAGGTAGCATCCAGAGTCAGTATTCTTGTAAAAGAAATAGTAGTTTTGATGTTGGATCTGAATCTTAAAGCTCTGGGCCTTGAAAGATAAGGCACCTATGGGCTACAAAGGTTTCAGAGACCCTGAAATACACACTTCACAGAACAATTTGAAGAGGAGGCCATTAGACCCATCACAGTAGTAGTATGCTCCAGGATATAAATCTAATCCTAGAGGTACCAGTGGTGGCAGGGGTATGGGGAGGAGAAACATTCACAGCAAAGCTGACCCCTTAGTGCAGGAAACAGAAGCAAAGAACTGTCCATCCAGGTCTCGGGGATGGTGAGCTGCCGGTAGCTTGGCTGACAGGTTCACAATTGTAGAACAGTGGTTCATGTAGCTGGCCATCATGAAGGTAGTTTCTGTAATCTAAGGAGGTCAGGAGGTAAAGGAAGTGAACTAACCTTGTCTTGAATGCTGACTTTTTCACTGGCTATAATGAGTACACAGAATTCCTGGGCTTTAGAAACTTTCTCTCTTAATTTACTCAGGAGAAAAGCCCCAAAGAGACTACTGTGCTATTTAGAGGCCCAGTAAAATGTACCTGTGTTGGCCTAGAGAGTCTCAAAGATGCACAAGTACCCTCCTGAGGAAAAGAACAGCAGTGGCTAGATTAGTAGTTTCTGCCAAGTACCAGCTCAGTAGAGAGATGGGCACACTGCTCCACCCGAACCCTTGGGATGGGGATTACACACCAAGGCCAACGATTTTATTTGGAGAACATGTCCAGAGTTTTCTCTGTAAGCACTAAGCTTACCACATCATACAGGCCAGAATAAATTGTTATAGTAGCTCTCAGACCCACCTTGGGAGCAGGCATTCGGAAGATCAACTTGTCAATGCGGTTTTTCCCAGAGCTCTGATCTGGAATGGATCTAATCACAAGCATGAAGTCATCCCTGCAGCCACCAAACGTTGTCACTGAAGAGTAGGGATAGGTGATGTGCACTTGCTGTAGAAAGGAGCCATGTAAATTCAAGGGAAACTGCCTGTTTCTTTTAGATATAGGGAGTCTTAAGTGGGAAGGGAGAACCCCAGGTAATGATAATTTGGAGAGCTAAATCTTGCTGTGTGTAAGCTGTGTCTAAACTATAGGACAGTACTGCTGGGGCAGAGGTTAGAGAGAGGGGACCCATGGCCACTTGGTTCAGAGTTCTGGCCTCTGAGTTCAGAGCAGAGAAGATAAGTGTTTAAGAAGGGTTGGAAGCAGCTTTTCCTCTCATACCATAGTGCGGTGGTCCAGGATGCTGACACCTTCCTCATTTATAGCAATCCACACCAGACTGTTCTCTTTAGAAGACAACTGCATAGGCTGCAGAAACAGAAAAAGCCTATCAGACACACCACAGTCAGATTCTCAACATAAGTACTCTCTGAGGAAGAAGGTCCATCCACAGAGTCTGGTGGACAATCATGTCATCGTGGAAAATACAGAAAATAGCATTTGTACAACATCGGGAATGCTTGTGGCAGGAGACATTGCCCTTGGGGCTCTGCCACCCAACATCCAAAAGGTGGAGAGAATCTTGCCTGCCAGAATATGGGATGGAGAGCTCTGAGCAGAATACAGCAACCCTAGGGGCTGGGTTTGTGACTATTTGGTAGCCATTTCTTGGGTGTTTCTGTCAGGGCTACAGTGAGGCACTCTAGGTCTCTCTCTACTACCCAAAAGCCTGGGGCAGGGAGAGAGAGACAGAGAGGTACCATTTTTTTGAAGCTTTTTCCAACCTTCCAGGTCAGTGGCATTCTATTACAATACACTGTACTTTTACTTTCATGGCATCCCTCTCCCTCTCTTTCTCCCCCCCCCACGCATGGGTTGGAGGTATAGCTTAGGGGCAGAGAGTACTCTTAGTGAGGTCCTGGTTTGGTCCCAGCAGATCCCCAGAATTAAACAGTAGATTAATGTTGCTAAGAAAAATTGAAAAGACAGGAGAAATGAGGATGAAGAATGCCTGTATGATTAGTGTGTAACTCCCCCATTGCTCTGTTCCCACTAGTTGGAAAGTCTCTTGAAGGCAAGGGACTGATATGTTCATTAATATTTTAAAATTTATTTTTAACGTGTATGGTTGTTTTGCCTGCGTTTATGTCTGTGTACCACATGTGTGCCTGTATCCAAGGAGGTTAGAAGAGGATGTTGGATCTCCTAACACTGGAATTACTGACAGTTGTGAGCCACCAAATGGGTGCTGGGAATCAAACCTAGGTCCTATGGAAAAGCAGCCAGTGCTCTAACCTGCTGTCCCATTTCCCCACCCTTGTTGATCTTTTTGTAACTTTAAACAGCTAGAACTAGAAATATGCTTCCAACAACCTATCTGTCTATACTAAATAGATGAGTGAATGTCCATTTTCTGACCTGTAGTTTCAATGAACAGGACCTAGATCCAGTCTCAATGTCTGATTATAATGTCTGGTCACAGGGTAATGTCTGTGATTATCTGTAAAATTCATGCATACCAGACACCTACTGAGGAAAACTTCCAACTGAAATTACTGTTTGCCTCCTGGCCTTCATGAAGAGGTGAAAGTAACTGTTGTCTTCATAGTCTGATTCCCCTGGGTGGTCCATCTTTCTCTACCTCTGGGTTTTTGGGTGGCCAGTCGAGATGGGTTTGTTTTGTCTTTCAAACTTTTAAGTCTGAATCCTCATGTGTGAATTAGTTGAACTTATCTCTGTAGGAGAAGGACTGACAACCCAATAAAGGAAACAAGAAGATAAACAATGAATTATAACTGCTCTGGACCATGGCATTCTAGAGCAGCCAGAAACGGGTGGGGAGATGGCAACTCCTAGTGTTTGATAGTGAGGAGGTGGGGGATGCAGACTGGACTGACAGACTTACACCAGAGAGATGGGAGGGATGCTCCAGGACAAACAGCATTCTGAGGGTTTGGGCAATTCCTTTTCCTGTCACTCACCTGAGCAGCAAAGAGCTTAGCACCAAAGAGAGGCCATTTCCGTGCCACAGTCAGGAAGATGCGGACGCACTCAGAAGGAGAGCAGCCTTGTAATGCTGCCCACTTGGTGGCCATCGTGTCTGCCAGGTGCCTGGTGTGGGCAGGTGGAAAAAAAATGGTGCTAGTGAAGTGCTGTTTGTTTTCATGACAGCTCCGAGGTTTCCCCACAGGCTTCCTCTAAGACCTTGCCTCCAGCCTACCTCAGCTGCTCAGGGGGTGCTCCATTCCGATAGCGCCTTGGGTAGAACCTGTCAAGGACCTGCTGGAGATGCTGAGCTTTGGCAGGAGGTGTACCCCCAGGGCCTGGCAGTGTAGGCTTCTCCAAGTCCCCATATTCCACCTGAGGTAGAAAGAGCAGTCATTAGTGTGAGAGTGGATGAGGTTGCTGTCTGAGAGGTGAATAGGACCTTACCACATTACTGCTGTTTATCGCATAACGAGGGTAAGAATTTATCCCATGTTTCACAGACATCAGAGAAACATCATTAGGGTCTTAGAATATTAGATCATCGAGATCAGCTCTCATTTGTGGCTAAATGCTAGAAGATGGAAGTGACCGAAGACTGGAGATGACCGAAGAGGGCCGAGTGTCAGATACCCAGCTCAGGCGTCAGCCCTGCCGCTCAGCACTTGTGTCTTTGTGCAAGTTGTATAAACTCTGATTGTCAACTTGCTTCTCCTAAGTGAGGATGAAACGACACAGGAAAATACATCCGAAATGTTAGCATGTGGCTTGCTATAGAGTGTTCACATTGATGATTATGAAGAGCCACTGTGTAGCTTGGAACCCAGCCAAACTGGCCTTGATTTTGTGCCATTTCTGCCTCAGCTCTCCGGTGGCTGGGATTATAGGTATGTGCCACCACATCTGTCTAAATCCACACTTACAGGAACCAAGGAGGTATCCTAGATGCCCCTAGCAAATAGCCTCCTAAAGAAAATACAAAGGAGAATCATTCTAAATGTGTGCTCTTTCTGGCTTTCTCCTTAGACTATGGGATGGTTCATAGAGTTTATCACATGCATTGTGGGGTATACACTGCTCAGGTAAATACTCTAGAGGCAGGAGGGAATGGTGATTTCCAAATACACAGAAAAAAACCTGAAGCACTGAGAAGTGACTTAGTCAAAGCTCTCACACTGGAGAAACGTTGGGACTTCAGCCCAGTTCTTCAATTCCCTGTCCTATTCTTCCCACAGCCTCCTTGTGCAGTGAGTAAGAGGGTCACAGCTGTTTACAGCAGAGCCCCCTCTCCTGGCTGCCACAGGATCTACAGTCTCCTGTCAGGTTTCATGGTGTTTCCAACAAAAAGAAACCTACCTGGGCCATCAAAGCAGCCATTTCAAGAGCCAGTTCCTTGGTGACTGGAAATCTTCCTGCCACTATTTCTCCACTGGTTTGGAAGGCAAGTAGCAGTCGCTCTCTCTCTGTCTCCCCTTTAATTTGACTTCGAAAGTATAACCTACAGGGAAGACAGCGAGAGGCCAGATCTCAGTTGGTAACCCAAACAAGAATGACAAGGCTTTCTCTGAATCTTTATCATGATCCCTCAAGTGAAGATAACTGTTTATGCCATTGGTAAGCCTTTTTTCTACTACCCAAGAAACTTGTAGTCAAGCCTAACCTAGATGTGGGCATGCAGGTCTCACCCATAGGAACAGGTGGTTAGTTCTGAACACACTTCTAGTCCTACTGCATTTTGCATGAGGAATCTGGTACCTAGAATCACAGCTTATTAGGGTCTGGATGAGTTAAGACTCCCAAGAGACTAATGGAAATTATTTTCCTGGAGACATACTGGGATGGATTTCTCTTAAATTGGTAGAAAGTACTTGTGAATATCCTGAAATTGATATTCAGGAAATTTTTATTCTTTAGCCTTAAATATCTGGTAATTACACAAATCTGTACTCTCATAAGGTAATGCACAGCCATGCCATAGTGTTGGTATGCTTTTGTGGCATGTATGCACACTTATGTGCACATGGTAGTACAGAGGAGGCTGGCAGAGCACCTGAGCTACCAGAGTCTCAAGAGGGATCAGGAGCCAGGCCAGCCTACGAGCCAGCTGATGGCTGCCACAGGGCGGTAACTACAGGCCCCTCTGCCTTACTGGGACAAGCCATCATGTTTGGGAGTTGATGAGCTGGTGCCCAGTGGCAGCCCTCATGTCCACCCCACCCTCAGGCAGCTCCCAGGACCTGTTCTTATACATGAGCTTCACGACACGTGTCCCACCCTCAGACTTTCCAGGGTGCAGCTCCTTCAGCGTTTGTTCCCACTTGGAGATGGCATCACAGATCTTAAAGAGGCAAAAGATTGAAGTCAGAAAAGCCCCTTGTGGGGAGAATAAGGTCCAGCCAGAGTCAGACTCTGGCCAAGCTGAGTGAGGGTTCTGCCATTAGAAAGTTGTCCTGTCCTCAGGCTGCCAGGATGGGAGGTGCCTACCAATTCCCTTTCAGATGAAACATGGGTGGCACCACAGGTGTAGTGAGCATCCAGGAAAGGATTGCTGCCTCACTGGCTTTATGAAGGCTGACCTCTTGAGGGAGCAGACTGGACTAGGCAGGCTCCAGTCAAAATCCATGGCATCATGGCTCCATTTTTATTTCACTCACCATATTCTCCTTTCAATAAACACACCCAAATGTCTGCTAAGACCAAAGCCTTACAGATGCCCATACATTTACTACAAAGATATGTGGCAGTTTTTTCATCTACTGCTAAAGACTAGCCCTTTGTTCTAGGATAGCAAAGAAAACACATGCTAGAGCCAAATGTACCCATCCAGTGTGGCAGTACATTCCTACAAATGCTTAACACCCTTGTGGAAGTAGCCCCAGGTCAACTGTGTCTTTCAGAAGCTTCCACCTACAGAGGTCTATGAGGACCTCCCTCCCTAAACTATGGTTGAATCTATAAGCATATGCCTATAAGCATAGGCAGACGGTAAAGGCTAGATGATAATGTACATGCACCCACTGGATCTAAGCTATAGCTGTTGGCCTAAGTGGGCAGATATAATTAGTGACAGGCTTGGCAGGGCCTCCTTGTCCTTACACTAAGCTAAGAGGCTCTGCCCCTGGATGCTGCATAGTCACTTGGAGACAGGACTGTGAGGATCTTGTCTCCAGAGTCAAGGTTACATGTAGCCTTCTCTGTCTGCACAGATACATTTTAGGATGGCACAGAAATGCTGGCCTGGAGACAGCATCTTAGTCTCGACACCAGACAGGCCTCTGAAGAGCTGATTAGGCACACACTGGATGGGCTCTGTCCCCACCACCTATATCTCTGACTAAGAGGTAGGTAGGTGGTGGTGGTGGTGGTGGGAATGCTTACCTTGACATGGCCTTGAAGACAGTGCTCCAGGTCCCTGCCAGAAGGATCGTCCGTGAAGAGAGCAAAGCCAGACTGGTATGGTTTCCTCATGCCTATCTCCTGGTTCAGCCTCTGGAGGAATTCATCAACTGTGGAAGACCCATCAAAACCAACCACCTGGGAGTGAGAAGAGGCACCCGAATCAGCAAACTTCCTGAGGAACAGTCACTGGGGATCATAAAAGGGTCTGAACACAGCAATGGAGAGGTACAAGGGTAAAGGCAAGAACCCAAAGCCAGTTGGTTTCCAGATTTACACGCAAAGGAACCCGAGCCTGCCCACTGTAAACTAGAAGTGGCCAGAGGCCTAGTCACTCCTTTACAGTCACTATTCTGGGGTTTGTCTCATGCTTTTCTGGCCAGTGTCTCAGCTTCCTGTTCATGCACTGGGTTCAGAAGATCTACCTATAATGTACCAAACAGTACAGCACTTTGAGATTCAAGCTCCTTTCTCCTTACACACACTACTCATGCCACTCCCACCTCAAATCTAGGCCCATCTCTTTTGTTGATGTGCCTATTAACCTGAAAGTCTACAAGGCTTAGCAGCACTTAAAAGTATTTTCTGTGTAGTGATACGGGAAGACTTGGGGTAGGGAGCATGCTCCACTTCCTTACCTGGTAAGTCCCATTGGCAAAGTGCACAGGGATGCTGAAGGGTAAGGAGTGGTGGAAGGGGTTTCGTAGCAAGATGGACACCACTTCCATGCGTGATGGCCTGGCCTCCCGTTCTCCTGTCTGCAGGGTCCGCTCCACTGCTCGCTGGCAGTATGTGGCATATTGGCCAGTTTCATTTCTAAAAACAGAACAGAATACTAGGAATTCCTTCCTCTTGGCACCTTGGGGTGCATACCTAAACTGAGCCAGGATAAAAACTAACTGGACTGATTATGGGGATCTGAAAACTAGGATGGGGTGTTAACACATTTTTATCTGGGGAGGAACACACTTGTGGAGGTAAGAGGACAACTTGTGGGTGTTGGTTCTCTCCTACCATGTGGGTCCTGGGAATCAATCTCAGATTGTCAGCCTTGGTGGCAAGCACCTTTACCTACTGAGCCATCTCACCAGCTGCAATCTGTCACTGAGAACCTATCTGTAGCACATGGCTGCTATGCATGGATTGACTCCTTGCTTCCTTCCTAAAACCAGTACTAGGGATCTAACCCAGGACCTTGTGCATGCCCTGGTTGAGACACCCCCACCCTCATTCTCACATGGACATTTTCTTGCAGAAGCCAGAAGAACATGGAATAAATATTTGAGGATAATTTGAGATAGCATGAGAGTACCCCACAAATATCCAAGCACACATAGATTGGGGTCCAAAGAAGCTCAAGCCTACCCAGATCTCCACCTGCTCAGGTGTGCATGGTGGTGGGTGAAATCTCCCCTATCACACCTGAGGGGAGATGTGGTCCATTCAACCTCTTCTTCCCCCTTATCCCATCTGTATTGTGCCAGTCAATAGTGTAGGAGTGACAGGAAAAATGCTTTCACTTACCTGGGATCTGCATGGCGTTGAAGCTGCTGTTTGACATACCAGAGGAAGTGATGCTGAGGCAGGAAGAGTGGGGCACACAGCGCCAGTAGCTGCCAGCACTGCCACGGAACACATGCAGCACAGGATGAGTGTTGGGGCCTTGCTCTTGCAGCTTTGAGCTACAGAACCTATACTGTTCTTGCCAGGTACTGGGACAGCTACTGTGGCCAGGCGTTATCCAGGATAGCAATCACATCCTGACCAGGCATAGATCAGGCAGCCATGCTCAAGCAACTTGGAGCACAGAAGCTGCCCACTGGCTAGGATTGCAGACCACCTGCCCAGGCACTCTCCCCACCCCTATACAGCTCTCACAAATAGTTCCAGCCAGTTGTTATGTCCCCAGTGTATGCCCACCTGCATGAGAGAGTGCTTCTGAGGTGGGCGGCCACTGATCTGCTTCATGAGCTGGCAGTAGATCTCACTCTGCAGCTCAGGGTGGACGAGGCAGACCTGCAGTGCTGTCTGCGCCAGGGACACATGGTAATCCACAGAGGCAGCCTCCACAGGCACATTGATGAAGAGCTGGCAGGACTGGAAAGAGGATGACAGTGGGCACAGGCAGGGACAGCCCCTTGGTTATTCTTGGGACATGTGCTGGTATCGCAGAGCCTGAAGGAAGACTCAAGTTCACTAGTGGACAGCCCTCTCTAGAGGGAGCACTGTTTCTGCTTGTGAGGCTGAAAGGGGCTGCTTTAGGGGCAGAATGTTCTTCTTTAAATGTTTCCATTACATAAGCTTGTCCGTATCAGCAGACAACATTTTTTTCAAGACAGGGTAGCACAATGTCCTCCCTCTGCCTCCTGTGCTGCGATTATGAGCACTTAGCATCACACCAGCCCTTTAGCGAATTCTTTTTGTTCAGGCCAGAAAATGCAGATGGGAACAGAGACTGTAAACTAGGCCAGAATCTCTGATGTCCAGAAGCAGAGCAAACTGGGCATTTTCTATTGTTACTTGAGGGTGATGGCAGCTCCTCAAAGGAGAGCTTTTGCTGGTATTTCCCAGATCCCCAGAGCTCCCCCAGGCCTGCAGAAGGGTTATATTCCTGCCATAAAGGAAGCCATAAGGAGACCCTGTGGGACTTTCTCTTCCTCCCCACAGCCCTTGGGCCACCCTATATCCACACAAGACCTGTGCTGTGACAGGCTCACGCTGTGACAGGCCTAGCGCCTGGGCTCTACTCCCACATTACCTTGAAGAGCTTCAGGGCCTCGGTCTGCAGGGCCTCGGAGGGCAGAGTGGTAAGGGAAGTACATAGCCCATCTCGGCTGTAGCACAGCATGGGGTGCCTCCAGAGTGGGGAGTCTGCACAAAGCACAGGCCAGAGAGCAATGCAGTTACTACAGGGAGAACTCACCCCTCCCAGCTTCGACTTGCAAGGAGGACAGTGGCTTAAGTCTATGGGAAACATGGGCTTTGCTGGGTCAGTCATCTACAGACTGAAGGCCATGTAGGTATGGAGTGCAAGTTGCCCATTCCCACACACGGCTGTGGAGGAAGGCAGCCAAAGCTTTGCTGAGAAGCCACAACAGGACCAAGTGAACAATTGTGCTTCTGAGCACAAATGTCTGCATGCAGGGACAGCCTTCCATGTTGGAGGAACAGCAGGAACCTCAAACAAACCAACCCTCAGAGCAGTAGTAAAGAGGTATGTGTGGTGTGCACCTCTGCTTAGTCCATGAGGGCCCTGGGAATTAGTAGCAAAATAAGGACCCCAGACTAAGGTTATAGTCTGATCCAAATCGGGGCTTCATTTAATAACTAACTTAACTATAGATTAACTAGGTGCCTCTCCCACCCCTACCCTCTTACCCCACGTCTTCTGCATAGCTGGCAAAGCTACACAGATTAAACAGAGTAAAACATTGACCTAGGATTCTGGAAAGTCTGTTTCCCACACAGATTCCCTCACTACAATGGTTACCTCAGTGTTTTGGCCAGAGACAAAGAGGCCAAACACTGGAGCATGGGATGGGACTTGCCCCAGGCATGTTCAGCACAGCTTAGGTGTAGCAGTGTTCTCTTTGCTTCTTGTCCAACAAGCCCCCTGCTACTTCCCTGTAGCCCAGGCAGTGATGGCCACACTTGCCTTACCTGGGCCTCCCTCAGCATCCATCAGCTTCCCAATGAGCTGCTCATAGACAGTGCCCACCTTGGTACTGCTGCCACCTGCAGCCACTGTGAGGTGGTAAAGCCACGTGTCCTGGGAAAGACAGGACAATCAGATGCTGATGTGGTAGGGAGAGTGGAGGTAAGAGTTGAGTTTGGGGCAGGAGATGTAGCTCAGTGGCAGAGTACCTGTCTAATCTGTGTGAGGCTCTGTGTTTGATCCCACCACTCCCCTGCAAAAAAGCAGCCTATAATTTTAAGATGGGAATGGAGGTGCACGCCTGTAATAATGTTATACCGGGATTTGGGAGGCTGAGGCAGAGAGGTCTCTGCTCAAGATCAGCCTGACCTATGTGAGATCCTATCTTAGGTGGGAGAGAAAAAGTAGGCTTTCCTAGTTTGGCTGGCTGAGTCATTATCACCACTCCAAAAAAGAAAGACAGGATCAGGTGGATATAAATCCCTATTTCCAAGTTTGTGGCTCTATGTCATGACCCATGATGGAGAGTTGCTGGCCACTCAGAATGGATTCAATAATGAAAAGTAACATTCCCATTCAGTGTCTACGAGGAAATATACTTGAAGTTGGAAAGCTCAGGGGAATAGAGAAAAGAGAAATCAGAACACAGGTCCCAGCCTGACTGCAAAGGTGCAGCTCTTCCCTTACCTTTTCGTGCTTGGTGCCTATGAGGAGGTAGGTGGGGCTGTGCTCTGGGGGGTGCATCACCAGGGTGCAGTGGGAGGAAAGCAACCGCCCAGTCCCTGCAGCTTCATAGTCTTCATCTGAGTCACAGGACCGGTCCACTTCCTCTATGTGAGCACCCTGCACAGGCAGGCAGCCCAGGGGTCTCTGTGGACAGAGCCTTCCATGAATAGGACAACAGGTAGACAGGGAGCCTCCTTCTGAATTCATAGCGTGTGTGGGGCTGGGGGTCAGAGATATGGACAGAAGAGGGATGCGGACATTGAAGCAGCAGCAGTAGAGCCAGGCCAAACCCAGGACACTATGCTTTGTAAAGTACCAAGGGACTACACTGGCCATGATGCTGGTCACTTGCTCTGGAGGGAGCTGGACAGCTGACCCTTGTGTTTGCTGTAGGGTGTGGTGTAGTGCGGTAGAAGGTAAGCCGGGCATGCAACTGTGCAGTTTGGAAGTGGTGCTTGTGGGGGAGGCTGATGAAATACCTTGTCCTCATGGCTCCGGTAGTAGTAGAAGGTTTTCCCAACAAGGGCACACCAGACCAGCTTGGAGTGGCCATGCTTTACCTGTGAGTAAAGTGGCTGCATTAGAGCCAGGGCTCCAAAGTAAATCCAGGGCTGCCAGGACAGGCCACAGGGAAAGTTGCTAAAGTCAGGTTGCCTTTCACAGTGAGACTGCTACAGTATGTCACCCTGTCACCCAGTCACCGTTGGGCTATGGCCTGCCAGTGAAAGACTATCCAGGAAATCAGAGTATGGCTACCGGAAGAACCTCTATTTGGCATAGGCAAGAGCTATAAGGTAAAAAAAAAAAAAAGGCCCTGGCATTCTGAGGCCCAGGCAAGGTGCCGTAAATCACCAGGACACAGCAACTGACTCACAGAAAATGACAGACTGACTGACAGAGGCTCAGGGAAGAGTGCAAGCATGCATGGAGCTTGCTGAGCACAGTAACTGTTCCTGACAGTGTTCAGGCCTGTCAATGTGCTTCCTACTTAACTTCCCTTTACCAGGCTTAACTAGGTTCTGTGCTTCAAAAACCAAAAACCCTAATTAAAATGCCTTTAGGCAAACCTGGGATACTAGTCTTCAAATAGTGATCACACTGGCTTTACCCAGGTCTTTATACTGTTAACCCTGAAGCTAGTTACAGTGTAGGGGGCAATGCCCAATGTCCTAAACATAAAGTAAAAACATTTTGTTTCCTTCTGTCTTGACAGCAGTTGTTCACTTTCCAGAATCACCAGAATCATGGTATGCTCAGACCATGTTTGAGGGCCAACTGGGGTGTAGTTCTTGGAGAAAGGAACCCACCATCTCTGCCCTATTCTCTACCAGTTCCACCTTGTACCTTGGTCAGCCAGCCCTTCACGGTAGGCTTGGTGCCCCCTTGATGCCGGGCTGGAGGTCCAGTGACCTGCACCTTCAGCAGGCTCTGTAGGACACGGATCCATTCTTCCAGGAGGCTGGGCGACTCTGCTGTTAGGTAATAGGTTTTGTTCTCAGAGATGAGCTGTGGGGTGGGGTAAGGGTTAGAGCCAGTGACTGAAAGTCTAACAGCGCAAACCCTTGAGCTTGCTGGGCCTTCCCACTTGCCACCTGTTCTCTCCCTTCTTTTCTGCTCTGACTTTCATCTCTCATTCTGTCTCTTCTCGTGCTCACGACCTAAGATTATATCCTTCTCCTGGTATAAAATCATTCATTCATGTTTATTTTTGCCTCATCTTTGCTTCAATCACAGTCACATCTGTACCCATCACCATACAGTGTATCTAAAATCCAGCTGCTGTAAGCAAGCTCACCTGAAATGTCTGTGCCCCTTCCCCTCGAACAATTTGGCAATGAGAGTTCAGATCCACTTGACCTTGAGGTTTCCGGATGACATCATTCTGTAAAGGAGGGGGAAAGAGGGGAGCATTGGAGTTTGAAGGTTTCTCAGATCACTAGGTCTTACTCCAGGTCACAGACACAAAGTAAAAAGTGATTCCCAAGCTTCCCTGGCTATAGTGCAATGAGTGACATGGTCTAGATTCTTATTCTAGCAAAATAAAACCGTAATTAGGAATATTAGACCCTCTAACCCAGGCCTCAGAAGATCTCAAAAAGGAGAGTGAGCCTCTGAAACTGGATTGAAGGCCATCTATAAAGCCCTCCTAGTCCTTTGACTAAGCTGTGTGTGGTAACGAATGCCTATAGTCCCAGCTACTCAGTAGGCTATAGGACACATAAGTCACTATTATCCTTTCCAGTATTACTACAGACTGATGGGGTGGTGTTAAGCATTCTAAATGTTAATTGGTCCTCTTTGCTGTCTGTTACTTAATTGACTCTGATTGGTTAAATAAATGCTGAGGCCTGGAGATTGGGCAAAGACAGAGATAGGCAGGACTAATGTTCGTGGGCTTTTTAGAGAGAGATACAGAGCATCTTGGGAAGAAGGCCAGAGAAGAATCCAGGAGCAAACAAGGAAGACAGGCCATGGGGTAGATTAAAGAAGATCCTCCCACGTGGCCTGAAACATCAGCTTAGCGTGGAGAATAATAGTCCAAAGGGATGTATGTATATATGGGGTTATATTTGGGTAATAGAATCATGAGCTAGCTTAGATGGGCTAGGATTACACAATCCAGGCCTAGGCTTGTTAAGATCCACCTGGTGTCTGTGTGTATTCATTTATAATGGTGGGTTAAGGATTTACACCGCCGACCAATCAAAGATAATATAAACACTAGTAAATAATTTAATTAGCCATATTTTTTTCTACAACAGACATTACTGATAGTGGCATGTTTCTCATCAAGGAATATAGGCCCAGAATCCTCAACATGGACCTGGAGACAGCTCTCAGCAAGCCAACAGTTTCACAAGGGGCAAGTCCTTTTGTCCTCCTTAAAAAAACATTGATTGGTTCTGCCAACCTAGTTGTGCCTCAATTCCAGACAGTAGAGGAAGGAAGAGGAAGCAATGGATTTTTCTGTGAGAGCAATCCAGAAAAGGTAAGGACAGCCTGGGAACACCCTTGTACAACACCAGGCATAAGAGGAAATCACTTCTGAAGGAAGAGGAAATTGCTAGCCAACTAGCCTCGGGCTGCCTTGATAATCACCTGAGCACCTCAGAGTCTCCTATGTGGGTGGCTCAGCACCTCAAAGGCCAATCAGGCTGCCCAGTCTTCTACCTGTCAGGCCTCGAGCCACACTGCCCTTCCTCCAGACTGTTGTTACACAGTTCTGGGTCTGGGCTGTGCTTATGTGGTTATGGTCCTGGGGAGGGTCTCACCGGAGACTTGTAGTATAGAATTTGTCCCTGTCTCAGGACAAACCAGCGCCTCTTCCATGTCTTCACCCGGCTCCCCATTTTCAGCAGGTATCCCGACTTCTCCAGTGCCTCCTGAGGTGGAAAGCAAGGAGGAAAGAGGGGACAAAAGAGGAGAGTCACATGAGGCTCCTGAAGGGTCATAGGCAAGAAGGGAAGAGGGGACAAGGGGGAAGTCACATGAGGACCCTGAGGGGTCTAAGCCAAGGAGGAAAAGAGGTAAAGAAGTCACACGAGACTGCCAGACACCACTCAGGACAAAATGGTCTAGCCTACCACTGTCATTTTTTTTTTTGTTAAAAAAATTACTGATCACCTGTAATGAGTGTTTATTTCCAGGCCCTGTACATCGAGGTCCAGAAAGAACTGACTGAAGTGTGGCAGACATACCAGGGAAGGGCCCAGCGATGGCTGGGGAAGGTGGCAGATCAGGGGATAAAAGTAGGAGAGAAGCTGCCCAGGGAAGGCTTCAGAAAAGAATGGCATCTAAACTAGGAAGCAGTGGTTCTCAGCCTTCCTAAAGCTGCGACCCTTTAATACAGTTCCTCATGTTGTGGTGATCTCCAACCGTAAAACTGTTTCTGTTGCTACTTTACAACTGTAAATTTCTACTGTTATGAATCATAATGTAAACATCAGATATGCAGGATATCTGATATGTGACCCCTGTGAAAGGGTTGTTTGACTCCCAAGGGGTACAGGACCCACAGGTTGAAGACCGCTGCTCTAATGAAAAGGCTAGATTCTTTTATGGAGACCAGCTGAGAGGAGGAAAACCATTCATGGTATCCCTGGCAGGAGAAAGCAGGCAGGTCTCTGAGCCACAGGGAGGCTCACCCATAAAACCCAGCGAGGACCATGAGGACCATGAGGACCGTGAGGCAGAGACACAAAGCACAAGACAAGCACTGAGACAGCACCTGGCACCTGAAAGCTTAACTGTCAGCTCATGCCAGCATCTGAGGGTCACGGTGCAGATTAAACAGGGTGACAGGTGTGAACCCTCATGAGGTCTGAGCTCTCAGACATGAACTCTGTCTTTCTACATCTTGGGGTTTATGCACAACTGTCTCTGGGACCCCTCTAGAGCCTCTCCCCTCTACCATCTCTGGTCCTTCTTCTCTCTCTGCTGCTTCCTGTGTGGGAACTGAGGCCCAGGCAGCCTGTGCTCAGGTTTGAGCCTATCCTGTGTCCCTCCCCATTCACACAATCACTGTGCTCACCCCATCAGTGGAGTACGATGATGTGCGCTGGAGTTTGTGCTCAGGCTCTGAGTAGTCACTGTCCAGTGAGCAGGCATCAGGAGGGATGGCATAGTCACCCTCGGAGCTCAATGAGGACATGGAGACTCCTGGCCACAGGAGACGGAATCAAAGCCGGGTCCCATAACCCTTCCAATACCCATATGGCCAGTGATGCAAGGCTTTCATTACCCACTGGGATCTCCTGAGTCTGGAGCTGAGGGTAAAGGTGGTAGGGACTCCAGGTAGAGATCAAGCAGGAAAAGGCTGAGAGTCCCCTCTCCCTCTCTGTACCTCTCTTGACGGCCCGGGGGCTGCCCAGGCCACAGGTCTTCCTATGCTCAGAGCAGGGGACTGACATCCGGAAACTCGCTTGAGAGCCGCAGTCATCATCAGACCCAGAGGACTCATCCACAAAAGGCACACTGCTGATCTGTGTGGCTTTCTGCAAGACAGGCACCTCCCCAACTACAGTTCAGGCTTCAAAACAAGTCCCTTCCACACAACAGCTGCACATAGTTCAGTATGCCCACATAGCCTGTCTGGGGAAATATGAGGCCATCACCCAGCAGAGGCACTGCCGACTAGATGGTAGTCCTCAGCAGTATAAAGTCCCTTTCTGACCTCACTCCTGTGGTTTTACCTCCATGCTGCTCTTTGGGTTCCCCACTCCCCTACCCCAACTTCTGTGGTTTCCCCAGAGAGCTCCTGTTTCTTCCACTGGGGCTAGAAAACCATGCCACGGGCCAAGTGTGGGACAGGACAGAGATAGGGAGAGTGACCTTCCAAACACTTAGGCTGATTATTTGCGTGTTTTAAGAGTGCGGCAAGAACATAGCCAAAAGATTCTCTGGTGCTGAGCATGGTGATACACGGCTTTAATCTCAGCACCCAGGAGGCAGAGGCAGGCAGATCTCTGAAGAGTTTGATGCTACCCTGGTCTATATGGTGAGTTCCAGGCCAGCTGGGGATACACTGTGAGATCCTGTCTCAAAATGACAAACAAAACCAAAAACAAACAAAAAAAACCTCTATTGTGACAAAGCATTTGAAAGTTTTTGTTTGATCTTTTTTTCTCTTCTCCTGTTTAGGGGGTAGGGGTAGTCCTGAAGACAGAACACAGAGCCTCACTCTTTCTAGGCAAGTGAGCTATCACAGAGTTTGTCTCCAGCCCACAGAGCACTTTTACAAAGTAATCTGGCAGAATCTATCAGAATCTAAAGTAGTCACAGAACCAATTCTGTCTCTAGAACCGTGTGAGGGAGAAACATGTGTAAGTACACAATGGTGCGCACTGCAACATTTATTTTCTAAACAGGCAAGGATATAACCTACTGTAAATGAGTGCAGGGAGACGTCTGAAGTCACAGTGTTGTCTTTACCAGGGACAATACACAGAAAACATGGAAGCACAGGCTGACATACGGTAGGTGAGTAACCAAGACATGTGCTAATGTGTATAGGATCCCTTTCTGTGCTTGCATGTATGACAGGACAAGTGAAAAGTGGGCAAGAAATGGAAGGAGGGAGAGAGTATATACATGCCACACAAGCATATGTGTAAGATATTGGCAGTTTCATTAGAGGGCCTTACAGAGTAAACATCAGTGCATTAATGATAGTTGACTTTGGGGTTAGGAATTGGAGAAAGCAATGTGAGATAAATTTTCACTTTTACTTTTGTTTTTAATTCTCCTAAGAAAAAGCTTTGTCAAGCACTACTAATAAGATTACTAGTATGATTTAAAAATGAGTAACAAGGGCTGGGAGTGTAGCTCAGTGATATAGGACATGTCCAGCAAGAGGAGACCCTGTGTTCCAACTCAAGCACTGCAAAAAGAAAAGCCAGTGGCAAAAACATAAAAGTCATGATGCAGTTACATGATGAATTTTTATGATAAATGATAAATTATGGCAAAATTATGGGTGGGTAGTGTTCGTTACTGCCTGGCAGTAACCTGGCAGTTACCACTGCAGTGAACTGAATAAACTTGTTTTTTGTTTTTTTTTTTTTTTCCAAAAAGAAAAAAGCCACACATGGTGGGCTGAGCTCCCGGGCTATGGTCACTGTGTGAAGGTGCCTAACCCTACGGCCCCAATGAAAAGCACTGTACTAGGACTAGGGTCTTCTTCTGATGGAGACAGCCCCTCTTTTCATAGTTTCTTACCCCCTTCAGTGCTGTGTAGACAGGCACAGTGACATTCTTGTAGACAAGGCCAGAGAAAGCCCCAGGGAATGCAAGGGCAGGAGGGCCTGAAGCTGAGGGGGAAAGAGGGAGGAGATGAACTCAGGAGGCACAACTCATCTTGGGAAGGAACTGGGCAAAGTCTTAATTATCTTTTCTCCTGGCTTTTTGGTCCCCTGCCTTCCCTGAGGATCATGATCTCCCCATGGATAAAGGACCCATCACCACAGGACCCAAGCCATTTAACCATTTCCTCTCCAGGAAGCTTGCACCATCCACTCTTGCTGAAGCGAGTGACAAATATGTGCCTATCATTGCTGGTGCTATGGGTGCTCAGTGGCTCCTGAGCCAGTGGGCAGTGCCACCTGAATCATGGGGCTCAGGGCTCTATCCACCCAGTTCAGTCCTGCAGGAGGGAAGCACTAAGAGGTGGAAGGCCGTACTTGAAGACCCCTCCTTGCTGGTGATAAACTGAATGTGTATAACCCCTTTTCTGGTTCCAGGCAGCCCTCCCTTCCTGCTGCACCCCAGGGAATGGGAGCCAGACCGCCAAAAGACATTTTTCACCCCACTTGTGCTCACCGCAGCAGGCAGCATTACTTCGGGACGACACATCTGATAGCTGCATGCCTGATGTGGCCATCGCGTAGATCCTGCTCTCCTGAAATAAAAAGACCCAGATGGTCAGGGACTATGCTCACCTCAGCCCTTCCAAGACAGTGGAGGGAAAACATGACTTGGAGTAGACAGACCTGGTTCACCACTCAGGGAAAGCTGGTTATTGGCTGAGGGATTTTAAAAATATTTCTTCATTTCTAAGACTCATTTTCTCAGTTCTAAAATACTCCTGACCTTGTAAGAGTCTGCTCAATGGAATCAAATGAAGAAATCAATAATATAATATATAAATATAAATGTGTAATATAAACATTTCATGCCAGGGACATAATCATGCCCAACAGACACCCACTCCCTCTGGCCTCCACTCTTCCCCTTGAGGCAGAGGAGGTCAAAGAGAGCTTGTCTCTCCATTTCATGGATTCTTGCCTATCTTAGAGACCCCTGGGTGCCTTGGCCTCATCCCAGAGGTTGAGAGTGTTTACAGTGAGGAAGGGAGAGCCACACTTTTGTAATTCAGCTGTTTGGGGGCTAGGGTACATTCACTTCCTACAGTATCAGTGCTTCCACGGCCAACCTAACAGACACTGTAGCCCAACAGGGCTTCAGACCCCTAAGGTAAAACACTGCAGAAAATTCTGGCACTAGCCATGCATGCCCCCAGGTCTGAAGTGGACTGAAGGGCGAGACATTTTTGCTCCCAACTGCCTAGGAGGCCCTTCCCAAGCTGCTTCAGAGCTGTTTGCTTCACTAGCTCTACAGGGAATGCAAAGCCCCTCAGGTGACTGGTGAGTCACAGGGTCTGACCAGGAAAGGCAGCCATGCTGGACCAGAGAAGCAACTAAGGAAGGGACTGGGATGAATCCTGGGGTGTGACCCCAGGGGGTCATCTGGTGTGATGTGGAATTATGATATGCTAAGGTAAGGACAGCTATGGCAAGACAGGTAGAGGACAGCAGGAGACACCCAGGCAGGGCAGTGCCCAGGCAGGACAGATCCCTCAAGCTGAGTTGGAGGTAGATATCTCTGCCCATACTGATCATGCATGCATGAACACCAAAGACAGGCTCCTACTTCAAAAAGGAAATGATACTCAAGGCTGAGGGAAGAAGGTCAAACAAAAGATAGCCCTGTTGGACAAACGGCACCAAGTGTCTCCCTCACACAGCTGTTGAAAGGGTTAAGAGAAAAACAGCTACACAAACTCAAAAGGAAGGTGTACTGATCCACCAATTACTTGGACTGAATTACTTCTCTGAATTCCAGACTCTGCTGGCAGTTACTGACTGCCTGGTCCTGCCAGAGGGTGACACCTAAGCTTAGTGAAGGAGGTGAGCTGGCAGTATGTCTTTTTCCCTCAGAAGCAAGTTACAAAGGGGACTGAAAATAGGAGACAACTTCTCCTTACACTGCACTAATGGTAACTGAGGTTCCTGTGTGCCAGCTGGAAGCAGGGTGGTCACTGCAAAGACCTGACACTAAGCCTTAACACCTTCACCCTGAGTGCAGCTGACAAGGGGCCACACTTGGAACAGTCTGCTGTCACTGACTTTTTGAGAGGAGGTCTCATTACATTGCCAGGATGACCCAGACTCCTGGGGTGCTTCTCTTGGTCTCAAGTGCTAGGACTTCAGGCCCAGCTCACCTGGCTAAAGCATCTCTTTTATTTGTCCTTTTTTTTTTCTGTTCTTTCTCTCTCACACATATGTATATACACTTCACATACCTGAGCAAAACGTAAGAACCACTCTTAACCACCACAGTGAATAGCTACTTTCTGGTAAATGGCAGACATTAAAGACAGTTCTTTTGGATAATACCTACTGAACAAACTCCTCTTTCGGTATCCCTGTCTGAAAGTTCATTTGCCCACATCTAGTTTTGGGGCTGCAGAACAAGACAGCAATGAATGGTAGGGCTGGAAGCCATGGTCTAAAGTAGAGCTGGCCACCAGGGATGCCAACCTTCCAACCTTGCTCAACACCCATGACTTGAGTTTCACAGGTGGTCTTGTAGCAACCCATGAGCTGGCCTGTACTCACCGTTAAAGGTATAGTCAAAAGCGTGGGTGGGGAGCCTTCCTGAACTAGCACTTCAAAAAGAGACCTGGGAGTGTGCTGCTGACATTAGGCCCACCTTAGAGTATCAATTTTCTGTGTCAGGAGCAGATGTCCTAACACACCTGTAGCATTGGGCTTGATTAAGAGACTGACCTCTGTGCCCATGTGCGCAGGGGGCAGCGCAGTTGAGTGCTGGGGCTGGGCTTCAAGGAAGCTAGACCTTTATGTAAAGCCTCATTCCTTCACTAGCAACATGAGGTGGGGAAATGGCTGAACTACAGACATCAGTTTCCCTATCTGTCAAAGGGGGAAATAACACCTAATCCTTCATACATTCTCGAATGCCAGGCTCTGTGCCAGGCCTTTGTGTCACCCCCACCATAGGCTTGTGAACCAAAAATACTGGTTCTTATTTTAACCTTTTATCACAGATGTCTGACAGAGAAGTAGAACAGTAGAAAGAGTGACCTCCTGTCCCCATCACCCTCCACAGTCTGTATCAATGTATGTTCAGGCTGGATCCCCACCTACACCCTAGACATCATGTCACTATAGAATGTTACCTATAAGGAAGCTATATGTCTCAGAGACAGAAACAGCAATAATGATAGACCACTAACCACTTACAAGTACTTGTTTTGTACATATTTAAACTAATTACTTATTTATTATGTGGGAAAGTTTGTCTGCATGTGTCTGAGCACCACATGTGTACTTGGTACCTGAGGAGACCAGGAGGTCATTTGCTCTCCTGAAACTGTAGCTGCAGACAGTTGTGATCTGGGACCATGTGGGTGCTAGGACTCAAACCTGGGTCTTTTGGAAGAGCTGAACTGTTTAGTAGGACCAGCACGATGGCTCAGTGAGCAAAGGCATGTGCCACCAAGAGTCCCAAGATCTACACAGTGGAAGGAGAAAACTGACTCCTGTAAGCTAACCTCTGGCCTTTACGTGGGCAACATAGCACATGAACTCCCCCCAACTAAATGTAAATAAATAAACCTTATCAGTACTCACTATCACCCCCATTTTGTTGATAGGAAACTTGGGTCATAAGCTTATTAGCTTGCCCAGGTTCCCAGGCAGAAATTTAACACCAGTGGCTTCATCTTGGGCACAGCTCTTCACTTCCATGTATGTTGCCTGCCTCAGAATCAAAGAGAAATGAGAAAATGCACAAAGCACCCAACTTGGTGTGTGGAACATGTCATTTTAGTTTCTGGCTCTGCCCTGCCTAGGTGGGTGGGTCAGGGAGGCCTGCCTACCAGCCCCCTACAATGGCTGTGAGGGTGAGCCTTATCCCATGATCGCCCTGGGTCTTCTCAGTGAAGACCATGCTTACAGTTGGCTCTGTCTCCTGCCCAACTCTGATGAAGTCACTTACCCAGGATGGAAATCGGTGCAGTGGGGGTGTAGGTGGCTTGTTCTCCAGTTCCACTTCCTCCAGTTCAGCCTTGGGGGGCTTCATGCTCTCTCTTTCCTCCTGCCTCCCTGTTGGAGGCGGCTCCTCCAGCTCCATCTTCTCTGCTTCTTCCCGGGCTTTAGCTCTGGCTTCAGACTTGAAGAAGCCAGATGAGCGCAGGGCTTTCAGGGCCCTGATCTCAATGCTTCCCACATGGTCAAAATGCCCAGGGTACACCTGCGGCTGACTATGGTGCCTTTTGGCTACTTGGAAGCTGTCTCGGACGATACTGGGAGCCCGCACCTTTGGCAGGGTCAGGCTGCTACCAGGGCCACCTTCCCTGGCACAGATCTTGGTCCCAGGGAATGTCCCTCCCTGGGCAGTGACCAGATCCTCCCTGTAAGAGGCTGACCCATGTTTGGGGCTGCCAGGCTTCGTGAACAGCTGGCTGGGAGAGCCCCCTCTCTGAAGATGAGATCTAGGGCTCTTGGCCTCCACTATTTCCCTAGGGGGGACAACATTTAAGCTCAAATCTTCAAGACATGTGGCTTCTGACACAGAGTCCTTGCTCTGCAGGGCACCCAGAGAAGATGCAGGCACAGCCGACTTCAAAATATGGGTATGTAGATTACTGTCCTGCTCCACAGGCTGGGCTCCATCCCCTGAAGGGACAGGATCCTCTTCTGGGGTTCCCTCAGGGACCACTAGCAGCTTCTCTGAAGGTGTCATCCGAAGATCTGTGGATGAGGCAAAACCAGGCACAGTCATTGAGAACATCTTCCATTCTGTCCCACACCTTGCTGGGCCCACAAACGCTTGGCCTACCTACCCTCAAGAGCACCTTGAAGGGCTTCCACCTGCTCTACTAGCTGCTGATTACAGGTCTTCAGGTGTAGATTCTCCATTTCAAGCTGGGCAAAAAGAGGACAGAGGTTTAGAGGGTCACATCACTTAGGGAGTACACACCCAGTATGCTGGAGGCCCTGAGCTTAATACCTCACAGAGACTTAGAATGCCCAATCCCTGTTTGTTCATATATATGTAACCCTAAAAAGCCTGGAAGTCCAAATACCTGAAAAATAGTATGTGTTACCATTCCTTTGTTTGTTTGTTTGGTTTGGTTTCATTTTTCAAGATAGGGTTTCTCTGTTTAACAGCTTTGTCTGTCCTGGACTTGATTTGTAGACCAGGCTGGCCTTGAACTCACAGAGATCCACCTGCCTCTGCCTCCTAAGTGCTGGGATTAAAGGCGTGTGCCACCACGCCCAGCTATGTATTACCATTTCACAGTTCCTACAATTTCTTCTCTAGTTCTCTCTCTCTTTGTGTGTGTGTATACATATACCATGACTTGGATACATGATTGCAGTTAATCTTTTTTTTTTTTTTTTTTTTAAGGCATAGTCTCTCTGTGTAGCCTGTGATGTCCTGGAACTGTTAGTTTTCTTTCTTTCTTTCCTTTTTAATTGAAAAATACAATACATACACAGAACACTGTATCTCACTTCAGTGAACTGCTTAAATGACTCTGAATCTGCTACTCGTATAACTACCTGGCAAGCTAAGAGATGGCCCTTTGCCAGCACCTGACACTTCCTGCTTCCCGGCACAGTCACACTGTCCCCTCCCCACAATAGAAGACAGCCCTTACCTTACCAGACTCTCCTGCTTTCTGGATTTTACCACCTCAGTGTGCATTTTTACACACCAAATTTAGCTGGACCCACGTTCACTCTTTAGCTAAGTAGTTACACAGTATGTTCACACTTCTCAAATCTATTTTGTTTCCTTCACTATGGTATGTGTAAGTTTTAGCCACATGGTGGCTGTATTTTCGATTAAATATTAAGCCCAGCACACTTTTCTTGAATGCTTTTCAGCAGGGGCCAGATCGGGGCTGGTTGAGGCCATTAGTTCATTCTGTCCCCAAGTCCAGTGGCTCCATCCATTTCTTTAGAAAGAGCCGTTTGCTTGCTAGTGATGCTGTAGTGTCTAGTCCCCGCTTTCTAAGTCCAGCTGCAGCCAGTGATGAACTACAAAATGCATGGGGAGGAGAGGAGCAGAGGCGCTTAGTGCAAATAAAATTTCTGTCTGGGTGAGAAGAGCTTTGGAAGCAGGGGTGGTGTGAACACACAATATGGTATACTGTATGTGAACACACAATATGGTATACTGTATGTGCTTAGTACCTCAGCGCTGCATGTTTAATAAACAGCTTAAACTGCAAAGTTTATGTATACTTTACCACAATTTTTTTTTTTTGAGACAGGGTTTCACTATGTAGCCCAGGCTGGCCTCAAACCCAGAGTTCTGCCTCCTAAGTACTGGCATTAAAGCTATGTGCCACCATATCAAGAGTGACCACAATTCTTTTTAAAATATTTATTCTTAGTTTGTGTGCATGTGTGTCTGTGAGTGTTTGTGGAGGCCAGGGAGTTGGAGCCTCTGGAGCCGGAGGTACAAGCAGTTGTGAGCTGCCCAACTTAGATTAGGAAACAAACTCAGGCCCTTGGCAAGAGCAGTGCATATTCTTAACCACTGAACCATCTCTCCAGACCATACTTTACAATATTTTAAAAAGAGAAAGAATAAATGGCATTGTGAATTCATTCACTAAAAAGAAGCTTAGAGGTTTCTCAGAAACTTCCAGCTACTTAATCCCTTCTCTCAACCTCAAACCCAGGAGTAGGTTAGGGGACTTCAGGAATGGTGACCAAGACAAAAGGAAAACGGAAGTGATTAGAAAGACAGCATGGAGAAAGAGAAAGTGAAGCTGGGCATGTCTGAATTTCAGCCACATAGGATCCATGGTTAACAGAGGCAGGGCACTGGTTAACAGAGGCAGGGCACTGGTTAACAGAGGCAGGGCACTGGCAGGACCCTCAGGCTGAGGTTTTAACTCACCTCTGCTAACTTTACGGTAACCCATTCCTTGATCTTTGCAGCTTTTTCTTGTACAATTTTGGCTTCTTCAGCTCTTGTCTGCTTCTGCAAGGAGAAGGCCTTGGTCAATTACAACAGTCAACAAGGGAAGTCAGGAGGGGGAACCCAGAGACTGGATAGAGTGAGGCAGCCAAGAAAATTAATTCCATTATGGTTTTAAACATATTCTTTTTGGGCATGATACTCAGGGTTACAATCTCAGCACTTAGGGGCTGGGACAGGTCGATCCCAAGATCAGACTGGACTACATAACAAAAAATTGATTAAAACAAATAAAGTGGGGAGGGCTTTTTCCTAAGCATAATACAAATTCCAAAAATCCATGAGGAAAAAACTATATAATAAATCCATATATCATCACTATTAATTTGTGACAAAAGAGAAGCAGTTAAACAAACCGAAATACCAACAGAGGGCCAGCCATGGCAGTTGTACACCTGTACATTCAGGTGCGCATGAGGCTGAGGTGGGAAAGAGCCAGTTAAGCCCAGGCTCAAGACCAGCCTGGGCAAATAGAACCATTTTCAAGCAAAACAAAAGACCTATTGGAAAAGGATATTTGTAACAAAAACAAAGCACATACAAAGGGGTATTCACCGTGAGCAATCAAATAAACATGCTAAACATGCAAAGGATATGAACAGAAAGTAAACAAAAAAAGGACCCAGGAAAGGTTGGGAAGCACAATGAGAACGTTACTTAAACAGACAGATAGGACGTCATCTCCCTCTATCACTATTTTGATATTACCTCCAAATGTAAAGAACACTAGGAGCAACTCTGACCCAAACTTGCAAGGCCTTTGTGGAGACAACTGACATCTGCCGACATTTCATACATACATGCCCTTGAGGCACTGCTCAGGAAGCTCTCACAGCAACACATTCTGAGAAGGCAACTCAACATGGCAAGCCAAAGCTGAACCAGCCTGAGTGTGCACCAGCAGTGACCTAAGCGAGCAGCACAACCACAAAATGAGGGTCACTGCTGAGCTCTGACACACAAGAGATCTGTGAGAAACACTTTGGAGAGGGAAGATGCCACTCACCATTTCAGACCCTTCTGGATGTTGGGTTTTTGTTTTTAACTACAGCATACATTATGCTTACAGTTAAAAAAAAAAAGAGCTAAATGAGCACAGAGGTAGTATTTCTCAAAATAATCAATAACTAAAAAGGTGTTCAACTAGCCAGGCCTTTAATTCCAGCATGGGGAGGCAGAGGCAGTCGGATTTCTGAGTTTGAGGACAGCCGTTGCCATATAGTAAGCTTTTGTCTCAAGGAAGGGAAGTTTTGCATGTAAAGGCAGTGAAGATTGAGGCTGCGGCTCAGTGGTGGGACAGTCACTTATCATGCATGCATATGAGTGTGAGTCTGAGAATCAGTGCTGGGGAAAAAAGAAACAATAAGCCAAAAAAAGAAGCCTAGGCTAAAATAAAATTTGAGTTTTGATTCTATATGAAACTTTCTTGCTGTAAAATATTAGGCACTAACCCTAATTCTTTGGGTTTGAGTCTGCACCTTTTTTTTTTTTGGTTTTTCGAGACAGGGTTTCTCTGTGTATCCTTGGCTGTCCTGGACTCACTTTGTAGACCAGGCTGGCCTCGAACTCACAGTGATCCACCTGCATCTGCCTCCCAAGTGCTGGGATTAAAGGCGTGCGCCACTACCGCCCGGCGAGTCTGCACCTTTAAAATGAGAGATAAGAAGATATTTCCCTCTTGCTGGGCCAGCCTGAGGGTAAATAAGGCAGAGTCCAGTGTTTATAGCACGGGTATCTGCAGCTTACCCCAAGAACAACTTCCGCACGTAAACAGCGCAGAGCAAGTGGTGACCCGAGTTATTCAGAGCTGAACAAAAATGACTCTAGTTAAACTTGTAGGGGAAGCTTCCTGACAGATCTCAGATGACAGATACAGACCCCAAACCAGAAGGCTGTGGAAAGGAGCTGGGAATGTGAAGACCTAAGGTCAGTATTTCAGACCTGGAAAGACCTTAAAGGTCACCTAGTTCAAGGCTGGTAAAAAATCGCCCTGAGGCCAAACTCAAATCTTCCACCTGTTTGTCTCCCACATATATATAAATATAAATATATATATATTATTTTATAAATAAAGCTTCATTGGAACACAGCCACACCCACTCCTTTGCATATCATCAGTGTTGACGTCCTGCTGTAACAGCACAACTGGGCAGCTGCAACACTGACTATATGATATGCAAAGCCAAAAAACAGATTCTTCGGCCCTGTACAAAAAGCCAGTGGACCCCTGATCTGTGACACATGCTCAGCACAGTCTGATCTTTACCTGCTGATTATATATAATTGTAAGCCTCTTCTTCCTAACGTGGAGCAAGTCACTCTGCCCCACAGCCATCAGAATGCTGCCACTTCCTTAACTCTGAGTCACTCAAAGGAAAATATATCTCCAAAATCAATGCATACAAGGCGTGTTCAGTACGGCAATGTTCCGTGAGTATAGAACATTGATTCACCCACAATGACTGGAAGGAATTGCTTGGATCCGCTGGGAAATTTACACATGTAGATAAGTCAGTCTTCCCGACTCTGCCGGTGGGCTTGTTATTGAGGATACATGGTAAGATGGCACCAGGGGAAAGCTGGGCAGATGAATCTAGTGACAAAGGAGATGGAACTGGGGTGGAGTTGGCATGGTGTCATGGGTCCATAATCCCACACTTGGAAGGTACAGACAGGAAGCTAAGGAGATCAGAGCCAGACTGGGCTACATCACCAGTGGTAATAAGATCATGAAGAGAAGCCTGGGCACAGTAGCAGAGGGTCAGAGGGTTCTGGAAGTCCCTGGGAGCAAGAATGCCAACTTGCTGGGCTGCTGGACAGTGCTCTGTTAGGCTCCCATGTGCTCATGAGAAACTTGGCCAAGCAACTGCTGACAGTCCAGTCCTGTGCTAGTTCAGTCACACTACAACCAAGTATCAAGTAGCACATGCCAGCCTGGCACAAGGCCACCACAGAGAAGGAAAAGATCCCCTTACAAGCCCCAACCACATGTCTGATATTATACAGAGATACCTAGGGGTAAGTACCCCCCAAACCTCAGAGGTTTCATAACCTCCATTGTATATAGGTGTAAAGCGAGAATCAGTGAGTCAGGCAATTTCCCCAGAGAGCAGCAAGCAGCAGAGGTGACGTTACCCTCCAGGGTCTGCTTCCTCTACACCCCCTATCTTCTAATGAACAGATGTGAAGAAGATACTAATGATCGTCACATAAGTGAGTTCCTCATCACTCCAGGGCTGGAGACCCTGAGGCCAACTGGTGCAGATGCTGAGAGGGGACGTAGGCTCTGTCTCACATGAGCCCTACCTGCTTCTCCAGCTGTGCCTCCAGCTGGCTGATGAGCTCATCTTTAACTTGCATAGCTTTCAGCAATTCTTGGTACTTTTGGTGCAAACTACCTGTGGAGTCCACATTCTTCAGATTGGACAGTTTTATCTTCTCTTCCATCACACCAACCTGAAAAGTACCAACAAGTCCTCATGAGGTCTCAGACCCCTCATATAGTGTGTGCAATGGCTATTACAATACAGAATGGGACTGTGTCATCTATAAATGTGTTGTGCCATCCTGGGATGCATGAGGACCCCATAGATTGTAAATGCCCATGTAAGATCCAGCTTAAAGACAATGGACACTCTTTCAGCCTGAATTCCTGAATGACAGTGGTACCTGGCCCGATGGTTAATCCCAATGGATGTGTACCAGTCATGAGGGCAAACCAAACTGCAGATTCAATCTGTTCCTGCAGCACAGCACAGCCAGTCTGGACTAACACACCCATTCACTGCACTTACCTACCCAAAGACTCCTCAATTAGCACAGAAAGCTCCTTGTATCTTTATGTGTTTGAGCCCCATCCATGATTGCAGGTTCTTCTTAAGAGTGTTCCCATGTGGCCTTGGGAAAGGAAGATCATTTTCCCCAGCATTCTCCCCCCAAACCTCCTGCCCAGCTACCTGAGTCTCTGCATTCTCAGCTCTGTGCTCAGCCTCCAGCAGTCTCTGCTCCAGCTCTTGCATCTGTTCGGGCAGACAGAGAGGAGAGGTATTGGTACCAGGTCCTGATGATGAAAATGGTATCAGGACAGTTGAGTGCACAGACACTATACTCAGGCCAGACTTCAACTGTCTGTCTAAATGGCTCCAGGATATCAGGGTAAAGATTCTTCATGGCAGTTCTCAGCTCCCTGATCCCAAGTTTACAAAGTAGATGAAGTGTCACTGCTGTTATTATCACTGCAGGACAAAAAGCCCCATGTGTAGGATAGCAGGTTGCTGTCATATTTTCTGAACAATGCTGCCCCAATCCTGCCTTGGTCTCTTCTCTGCACCATGTCTTAGGTAGGCCCGTGACACAGTCTATTCATGTGTCCCAGCACAGACCACACTCCTATACACGTCCACTTTCTGTCACTGGTAAGAAAATGTCCCTCCCCCCCCTTAAGTATCTTACCAGGTGGGGTAATGGTATGTATGAGTATCCTCTTACTTGATTTCATTAATTTTAAAGAACGAGAAAAAGGCCAGACATAGTAGCACAGGCCTTTAGTCCAAGTACTTAGAAGGCAGAGGTAGGTGCATTATGTGAGCTCATGGCCAGTCTAGTCTGAATATCAAGTTCCAAGCCAGCTAGGGATACACAGTAAGATCCCAAGGGAGTGGTGGGTAGGAAACAGAAAAGGATACTCAAGTATTTGTATGTTTATATATGTGCTGGACATCAAATGAAATCTACTGTCCTGATGATCTACCAACTCCGATACTTAAAAAGAATTCTGGCAAATTAGGTAAAAGCATTTGCTGGATAAGCATTTACTGATAACCTGAATCCGATCTCTGGAAACAAATGTGGTGGTTCACATCTGTAATCCCAGCACTTCTACCATGAGATGGGCCAAATGGGAGGCAGAGATAGAACTGGCCAGGAATGAGACAATTAGTGCATGGAAGTGGCTGCCTCGCCCATAAAATTCTACTACATGGCTGGAGGAGATGGAGGGATGACAGATAGTGGTGCTAACCAACTCAGTATTAAATAATTCTCCCTTCAGTGGGTCAAATCTCTGAGATTCTAAAACCTGGTGTCAAGAGTCTGAGGCCAGGGAGCTACACAGAAGTATCACACACACACACACACACACACACACACACACACACACACACACAC
>CAJQZJ010000287.1:42400-70181 GCA_907164525.1 Lophiomys imhausi
CCACCCTTTATTTGGGTCCTGTTCTTCCTCTCGGAGGGTTCCCTAAGACCATCCACCCTTTATTTGGGTTCTGTTCTTCCTCTCGGAGGGTTCCCTAAGACCATGTCCTCAGTTCTCCTCTTAGTGTGTGGATCTGTGGTGGTGTACCAGCCAAGGAGGTGTCAGGTTTACGTAGCTGTCAAGGCTTCACTTTCACCAGCTGCACTTAAGACTCATAAGCTTCTAGGGCTTGGCTGCAGCCACCTGATGAAAAGCACTTGGCACCAATCTGTATTCAGCGCCCCATGTCCACAGCAACTTGGGACACGTGGCAACAGTGAAATATCAGCCCCATAGCAGCAGGAACAGCAGGCACTCTCCTACACCCAGTACTGCCACGCCGAGGGATTACCTGAGCTAAGAACTACATCTCAAACTGGGGGGGGGGGGGGGCACGCCCGGGGGGGGGGGGCGCCCCCCAACCCCCCCCCTCGGGGGTGGCGGGGGGGGGGGGAGCGGGGTGAAGGAGACCCCCCGGGGGGGGGGGGGGGGGGGGGTTCAAGCCAGGTGTGGTGGTGCACACCTATAACCCAGCACTTGGGAAGTGGCGGGGGAAGCAGGAGCTTAAGGCTGACCTTGGCTACTTAACTCAGCCTGGGCTCTGGAGACTGTCTCAAAACAACAACCCCTCCACCCCCCCCCCCCAAAAAAAAGCTGGGAATGTAACTTAGAGAAATAAAGCATTGCTTCCCATGTACAGAGCCCTGGTCTTGATTCCCAACACCCTGAAAGTGGGCCTCCAACATTCTTACTACTACCTTTTACACACTGGACAAAATAGTAAGGTAAAAGCAAAGGTTTTGGAGCCTAGTTGAAGCCCTCAGTGTGGCTGTAGATCCTCCATCAATCTCCTGAGTGCTGGGATTGCAGGCAGATGCTAGCACCTGACTAGAATATTTCCTGTTTTGCATACATCAGCACTACAATAAGTAATTCTTATACATCACTGATGACTAATATATTTAGATTTATTTCTACCATTTCATTTTTGTCCCTTCTGTAGGTCCCCTGTCCTTTTGTTTGTTTTTTTAGACCAGGTCTCATGTAGCCCAACATGACCTTGGTATGATCCTTCTACTTCCTGAGTGCTGGGATACAGGGATGCACTACCACATCTGGCTTATATTCTCCTTTTCCATCTTCCTTTCCTAATTGCTATCTGCATTCAGCAGACTTTCTTTAATCCATTTCCTCACTCTAGTGATCTGGAAGTTGGTGTATAACTTATTTTTATTCATTATTGCTTTTATTATTCTAGACTCAAAGACAGCTGATTACGGAGAAGGTAACTTGGAGGTAAAGTGCTTGCCTATCATGTATGAGGTCCTGGGTTCTACCCCTTGTACCACAAAATGAGAAGACTGAAGGGAGGGAGAGAAACAGCTGGTTATTGTGTGACAAGTTCTCTCCTCTAGAAAATAATATACCCAACTTTTAGCTGAGCACATGGTTTTTGAGAATAATGACATTTCCCAGCCTTCTTTGATGCTGAGTATCATCATGTGACTAAGATATGGCCAGTGGGATCTGGGCAGAAGGAACATAAGCAACCTCTGGATCATACACGCAGAAGGAGAGAGTGTGGCCGTGGGCATCAGGGTGAACCATCTTCCAGCTCAGGGCTGGACTGCTTCTGTCTAGGAAGTTACACATGACAGACACAGCATCTGTCTGGTTTAAGCCACTGTTTTGGTTCTTTCTTACAGCACCCAGGCTATTAAGTAACTAAAACAGAAGACAAAGATGTTTAAGTTTTTTTATCCTGTTTTCATTCCTTCTGCTTTCTGATTCTGAGACTTCACCTCTCTTACAAAGTTTGGAATGTTTTTAAGTATTATCTTTTCAAATAATCCCTCTCCTTCATGTTCTTTCCATGGCCATTACAGAGTGTGATTTGGAATGTACAGGCTCTCCCCATCCTAGCATTCATATCTTGCTGTATCTTTTTTTTTTTTTTTTTTGGTTTTTCGAGACAGGGTTTCTCTGAATATCTCTGGCTGTCCTGGACTCGCTTTGTAGACCAGGCTGGCCTCGAACTCACAAAGATCCGCCTGCCCCTGCCTCCCAAGTGCTGGGATTAAAGGCGTGCGCCACCACCGCCCGGCTTATCTTGCTGTATCTTTACTTTTCTGTATCTTCTTGGTGTCCCTGCCTATTCATATCTTCTGGGAGAGCACCTGCCTTCCATGGACAAGGCCCTAGGTTTGAACCCTAATAATAGACACACAGTCCATTTTACGGTGCCCAACCTGATATTTTATCTATCCATTGAAAAACTAACTCCAATGAGAAGACTTTCTAAAAGGCCTATCTTGCTTTCAAGTCTGCCTTGTCTTTTTGGATACTGTGCTGTTCTTATCTTAAGTTTTCAGTGTTCAGTAGTTTTTAATGAATTAATTTACAGTCTCTTGTCCATGGTTCTATCATCAGGAGTTCAATTATTTCTTATGTATATGAATGCCTACTAACTATAGATTACCCACTTTTCAGATTTCACATTCATCTTCACTAAGGCTCATTCTGATTCCTGGGGGGTCCAGTGTGACCTGGATTGAAGTCTTGTTTCTCCAAAAAGACTGAGTCTGTTCCTACAAGTTTCTCCTGTGTCACCCCTGACTCAGAACTCCAGGTCTTAAAATGTACACAGCTGAGCTGGAGAGATAGCTCAGCAGTTAAGAGCACTGGCTGCTCTTCCAATGGACCCAGGCTCAAATCCCAGCACCCACATGGCAGTTCACAACTGTCTGTAATTGCAGGGCATGGTGACACATGCCTTAATCTCAGCACTTGGGAGGCAGAGGCAGGCGGACCTCTGTGAGTTCAAGGCTAGCCTGGTCTACAGAGTGAGTCCAGGACAGCCAGGGCCACACAGAGAAACCTTGCCCTGAGAAGCTTAAAAAAAAATGTATGCAGCTGTATAAATCCAACAGTTAATTGATTTTAGCCATATAGTACAGAATAACTATACTATAGCCAATGCACCAAAGGGAACAGGAACATAGACTTTGTTACCTGTCAATGAGACACTTTGCATGGTGCTGCCTTGTAGGCCCCAGTGTATGAGGAGGCTCTTGGCCCTCATATGACTGCTGAACTGGGGCAGGGGGACTGATATGTAGGGACACTCCACTCCAGAAGAGTGGGATGGAAGGGATAGGGGGTAGAGGGTGGGAGGGCGGGACTCGGAGGGGTGGAAAGAGGGTACAGTGATGGAGATGTAAACTGAAGTAATAAATAAACATAAAATAAAATAAATCTGACAGTAAAGCACTGTTCTTCCCAGAACCTTGAGTCTGAGAAACTTCAGCCATCTCTTGGTGGTGTTGGTGGGTGATCTTCTTACCTTCATCTACCTTTTTAATTTATAAATAGTCTACATTACACAGGAGTCTCCACAAACCTCATCTGACTCCACAGATGTAAAGTCAAACCTGAAACCTTATGTGACTATAGGGAGGCTGGCCACTTACTCCGTCTTACTCGGGCACTAAAACTGAGCACCCCTGTTTTGTCCCTGTTTATTTTACTCCTTGGGGAGGCCTCTTCCTTTTTATAAGTGTTTATTTCACATTTCAAAGGGTGTTTTTTTTCCTTCAGAGTTTCTAGGTGCTTCATTCCCAGTGCTCTTCGTTTTGTTTTCTCTGAGGCTATTTTGTTGTAGAGTGTTTAGAAGTCGCCCCTGAGATGTGTCTCAGCCCACTTGGCTGAGCAGATCCCCTTGTCTTTTCTTTCCCTTATCCCCTCCCCCAGTACCATGGCCTAAGGCAAGGTCCTCAAACTTTATATCATCAAATCCACTTTCTAGGAGCCTGTTAACCAGATGTTAATAGCACCGAAAAACTTAGAACAAGAGGACTGAGTGACCCAAGAGCAGACACTCTAACAAGCAGCCCACCACACGATTCTGGCAAAGTGGCTCTGACCGCACCATCCTTGGACCCACTACCCTTCCCCTGAGGTGGCTGAAATCTTACCATTCCACTGGCAGTACCTGATGGCACCCTATGCTGTCTGAACTAAGAAAGCAATGCCAATAGAACCAGGTTCAAGAATTCAAGTCCAATCTAGTTCAAGGCCACACCCCAGCCATGGGAAGGCCAAAGTGACACCACCTACTTGCCTTCCCAAACTCCAGGTTGCAGGACTATCAGAAGGGCAGGTCATTTGTTCCATCTTTCCAGCTTTACTAAGCAGGGCTTGGTCCTTACTTAAGAGTGGTGAGCTGAGCTTTACCTTTGTACTAAGAAAGGGTTATTAGCTAAGCACACTGATACTGTCAACAGAGCCACCAAGAGAACAGTCAGGTGAGCCACGCACCTATTATGTGCCCACACAAATACATTTTAACTGCACGTCTCCACTCTCTGGACAGGTCATACCTCTGTCCCCACTCTCTGAACAGGTTATACCTCTGAGAGTTAGCCACTTCAATGTACCTTCCCAGAGAAATGTGACAAAAGTGGTCAGTTTTGCAGACCAGCCTTCCTAAGCTTATAAAGATAACACACCTGTTCACATGACTTGTTCTGTGTCCACACTCTTTTTTTTTCTTTAAAGATTTATTTATTATGTATACAGTGTTCTGTCTGCAGGTATATCTGCAGGCCAGAAGAGGGCACCAGATTTCATTATGGATGGTTGTGAGCCACCATGTGGTTGCTGGGAATTGAACTCATGACCTCTGGAAGAGCAGCCAGTGCTCTTAACCGCTGAGCCATCTCTCCAGCCCTGTGTCCACACTCTTATGTAAGCTATCAGATACAAGTCTCAAAATAACCCGAGAGGTGTAATCATGCCCTGGCCCGAGAGACGGAAGTTCACTGATTCCAAAGCATGTTTGCTGTCCCCAGAAAATCAGGCACTTTCTGATGCTCATCTGTTTATAAGGGATGGGCAGGAGGGTGGGGAGTCATCTAGCTCAAAATAAGGATGTAGTGTTAACAGCAGGGTAAGAGTAAGCTAAACAATGATGACAACAAGAAGCCATGAGGGACTCAAACTGACAGATGGCCAAGATGACTCTATCATTTAAAAACTTTTATTGTTAGCTGGGAATGGTGGTGCATGCCTTTAATAATCCCAGCACTCAGGAGGCAGAGGCATGGAATATCTGTGAGTTCAAGGCCAGCTTGGTCCATAAAGCGAGTCCAGGACAGCCAGAACTTGACAGAGAAACCCTGTCTCAAAAAAAAAAAAACAATAAATAAATACTTTTTTTTTTTAAATTGTTTCTGACAGAGTCTCACTATGTAGCCCATGTTGGCCTCAAAGATGGGAGTGGCCTTGAACTCACAGAGCTCTGAAGGCCTCTGATTCCTGAGTGCTGGGATTAAAGCCGTGCTACACCATGGCCACCTTGACTGTATCAATCTTTAGTGTGTGCCACTTAAGGTGGCAGAGCCAGGAGAAATGTCAGATGACAGCCTCTGGGTTTTTATTTCTCATGAGAAATGTAGCAAAGAGGGTTCACTCTCCCCAACTTGCCCTCTCAGCTCTGACCCTGACAATGGCTGCTAGCCCGTGCCTTGATGTGAGGGAAGTTTTTGCTCTCCAAGGACTCACCTTGTCGGCAAGCAGCTCCCTTATCTTGCTGGCTTGAAGGCGGAAGCGGAAAAGCTGTGTTTCCAGGGAAAGGCAGCGTTTCTGCCAGTCTATGCTGGCCACCTCCATCTTGACTTCTGCCATGTTGGAATCAATTTCCAAATATTCCAGGAAGCTCCAAGATCCAGCAAACTGAGAATGGGAAAGATAGGTGTGAGGAGGAGGAGGAACGTGAGGGAAGGAGAAGAGGAGACCAAAGGCAGAGAAATTGGGGGGGGGGGGGGAGAGGTGGTTCCAACTCTCCCAATTGTGTTCCCGTTTCTCCCACCCTGGGGTATCCAGCTCCAGACCAGTGCTTTGAAAAAACCCAAGACAACTTAAGAAGAACCTGGTTTCTTCCTCTCTTTCTGCTTACTGTTTTAATATGTTTTAGTAAGTGATCTTTATGAAGAGTTCTGGGCTTTAAATTATCTTAATTAGCATACAAAGCATAAGGTTTTATTGTGGTATTTTCAAATAAAAATTGTTTTTGCCCATTCTCCTCCTCCAACTGCCCCACTTGGACCCACAGGCACCTTCTTCCCTCTCTTGTTCTCTTTCTAGTTTCGCAACTGTGGATGAACTCTCTCCTTGGGGAGAGGTAAACAAACGCCAACTCCCTCCTTACAGGGCACCAACAACAAACCAAAGACAATTCCAGCAAAGTCCAACTTGGGAAACCAATGAATTTACCAGGTTTACCTACAGAGAATAGGTAAAGGAGTACTTACAGGAATGTGGGGGACTACAAAGCAGTTACACCCCAGCACGGATGACAACTTTCCCATAGTTGCATAGAATGTGTCTCCTCACTCCAGTGAACATTCCAGTCTGTATACCCCAGCCCCACAAGGCCATGTGAAATGAAGGCAGAACTGCATACAACTGACCAGGAGGTGGCAAGGGAGCTACAGGAATCTCAGGGAAAGCCCAATGACCCTCCCCAACCCCTCCTGTGTGGGAACTTCATCAGTCAACAAGCCCCATCTGGGGGTCACTTGCAAATAGTCACAGCTGTTGTTATGAAATGATGGCTATTAAACTTGGATGGTAGCAATCTACAATAATAGCCTATACCCACACTTGCTCAAAACCTACACATACAAACACTGAAAGCTAAGATCCACATGTGAGGTAGAAGATAGAGTCTTTTCAGAAAGACTAGGTCACCTTGCTTAACATAATAATTTCCAGACCTATCAGTTTTTCTACAGATTTCCACAATTACATTTTCGTTTACAGCTGAACAAAACTCCATTTGGCATATGCCACATTTTCATTCTCCACTCATCTGTTGGACATTTAGGCTGGTTCCCTTTCCTTTGTATTATGAAAAAGACAAACATGGATGAGCATGTGTGTCTGTGGTAGGATGTGAAGTCCCTTGGGAATATGCCCAGGAGGAGTATAGCTGGGTCATTTGGAAGTTCTACTTTTATTTTTTCATTACATTTTAAAAATTAACCTGACTACAATCCATGGTGTTCATATACTTCTGGGTGTGGAGCTGTCTGCTGGGGCAGATGCACCTAGCAGGCCACACCCTCAGAGAACACTGACTCTCCCTCCAGAAGCCATAATTGTCCACAGCTCCTCAGTTACAGGTGGAGGTTCATGAACTCTCTCCCTGTTTTTAATGTCTTTAGAAACTTCCACGGTGATTCCTATATTGAACTAGTTTACATTTTCATTCCTATTAGCAGTGACTAATGGTCTCTTTTTCCCCACGTCCTCACCAGCATTTGCTGTCACCTGCTTTCTTGATGGTAGCTATTCTGACTGGGTAAGAAGTGAAATACAGGGCTCCCCTGTTTTTCATTTAATTATCTACTCAACTGCCATATTGTCAGATACCTTGTAGGGTCTGCAGTTAGAAATTAGGGGTCCCTGCCTTGAAGTTTTCCATTATAACCTACACACAATTGATATGTGAACAAATAGGAACAGGGAAAGGGCTGAGTATAGGGGTGGGGGCCTTGATGTTTAAGAAAACCTTGAGGTGTAAAAGAGTTCTTCTAAGGTCACACAGCTAATTGGAGGCAGAGCGTTCCCACTTTAGTCCTGATTCTTATCTCTGTGGATGGCAGACGGGCTGAGAGTGGACAGGACATATGCTTGGGTTCCTTGACACTTTTCAGTTTAGCTGAAATCTTGCCAATTGTCATCAATTCACCCAACTAGGGACAAACTCTTATTCTCTCATCCCCTTCAAGCCGCAAGACGCAAGCCAGGAGACTTGCAGATGCTTTGCTCCAGTCTCTGGTGAAAGCCACCTTTCATAACCCAGCCTGGGGAATTTACCCAGATGCCCCCTACCTGTAGTTGAGACAAGAAAAACCAGGTTAAGGATGAGAAAAGAAGCAGGGAGGAGTGTGTGTGAGCTTGAAAACAGAGGCACAGGGTAGCAGGAGAGGAAATCTGGAAGGTGCAATCAGGACCTGTAAATCTCCCAAGCTACTGCTGGTCCTCTTAACAGCAAGCAAAAATAAGGCCTAGGCCAAACCACAACATACAGCCACCTAAATACTACATCACTTTAAGAAATGACTGTTGCCGGGCGGTGGTGGCGCATGCCTTTAATCCCAGCACTTGGGAGGCAGAGGCAGGCGGATCTTTGTGAGTTCGAGGCCAGCCTGGTCTACAAAGCGAGTCCAGGACAGCCAGAGATATTCAGAGAAACCCTGTCTCGAAAAACCAAAAAAAAAAAAAAAAAAAAGAAATGACTGTTGCCGGGCCTAGTGGCACATACCTTTTAATCCCAGGATTTGGGAGGGAGAGGAAGGCGGATCTCTGTGAGTTCAAGGCCAGCCTGGTCTACAGAGTGAGTCCAGGACAGCCAGGGCTGTTACACAGAGAAACCTTATCTTGAAAAAAAAAAAAAAGACTGTTAAAGCCAGGTGGTGGTGGCACATGCCTTTAATCCCAGTACTCAGGAGGCAGAGACAGGCAGATCTCGGAGTTCGAGGGCAGCCTGGTGTACAGAGTGAGTTCCAGGACAACCAGGGCTACCCAGAGAAATCCTGTCTTGAAAAACAAAACAAAACAAAAAGGTAAAAGACTTATAACAAGTATGTGTTTGTTGCTGGGAATCGAACCTAGGGACTCAGGAATGCTAGGTAAGCGCCTGCCTACCTACTCACTCACTACACCTTATCCCTAGCTGCTGATGATTTGGGAAGCTAGGTGATAAGTCTATGGACGTTTGTTATACGGGTCTTTGTACTTGAAGATATGCTTGGAGATTTCTATAATAAAATGTGCTGTGCTTTGAAGTCCTCTTCTCTCTACTGCCCTCTGAAAATCCGTCTGTGCTGCTGCCCGATATTAACACTTCCTGGGAGCAATAGTGAGTCTCTTTTACTGTTAATCACCAATATTATTTCTACTCTCACACTTGACTTCGATTAGTAGATTTCTCCCATTATGTTTTAGTTTGTTTGTTTTGTTTTGTTTTTGAGACAGGGTCTCACTGTGTCTCCCTGGCTGACCTGGAACTTGCTATGTAGAGTAGGCCCTGAACTCATACAGACCTTCCTGCCTCTTCCTCTTGAGTGCTGCTATTAAAGGTGTGTGCCACTGTGCTAGGCCTCTTTTGTTAGACTTTATAAACAGCTATCATTTCTTGAGTTCTTATTGTATAGCAGGAACATGCAGTCTCTTTTCCTCAGGTGAGTCTAGAAACCACAGGAAGGTACTACTGTCCATACACAGAAGGTCACTGAGGAACATAGTTTGAGTAACATTTATAGACGGTTCCATAGCTGGTCAGGAGTGGGACCTGGGTTCTGGTTCCAAATCCCATTCATCATCCAAAAAAACAACAGCAACAACAAAAAAGGCTGATGGTACAAGGTCACTAGTACACCAGCTTGCCCAGCATACCTGAGGGACTGGGTTTGAGTGGGGAAGTGGAAGGGTGGGGGTGGGAGTGGGGGTGGGGGCATTCTATTCCTGATTCCACAAAGATGAGATAAATTAAATTGTTTGCATTTTTTACTATCTTTCGGATGCCTGAGCACCAAGGTGAATCCAGATTTTCCAAGGCATCTGAGGCTCAGATATTCCACACCACAAACCTCCTCAAGCACAGACACTTGGCAGTCAGCAGACCCTGAGAGAAGGGCAGAACAATTAACCCACTAATAGCTCTACTGTCTGATTCTTTTGGCTCTGGGATCTTCTGAACACTGGACACATGACCTAAGTCCACAGTGTCATCCTAGACAATAGGGACATTGTGACCTCCCAGCCAGCCCCACTTCAAAAGACTGGGACCGACTGGAACAAGCAGGAAGACAAAAGACAAAAACAAAACATGACCTTATCTGAGCTAAGATCACTGCTATAAAGACAAACAGAGACGAAGAGGGCTGGGAGAAGGCTAGGAGGCTTCATGTTTGAGTCTCCTTGTCCTTTCGGGAAATTGTGTTTTCATCCTATAAACAGGAAAAGTGGCTGATCTGAGACTAGGACTTGAAGAATTTTGTTCTCTAGTCTAGGACAAAGAACTAAAGCACCTAAGAAAAGCCCAGGGGTTGGAGGGGGAGACGGTAGGACACCAGAAATTTGGTGATGAGTTTGATTTAAATACTTAAGTTATCTTTTGATTGTCCACGCTGCTCCAGAGATTCCATGGGGACTGAGAAATGCCAGATTATCAGTCTCCTAGAGTTTGGGAAATGATACCTGTCTCTGCCTGCCATTGATACCTGAGATTACACTTTGACTCCAGGGAGTGCCTTTTCCATTGGAGCATCTTCATGACTTCACAGTTCTGGACTATCAAGTGCTCCGGCTAATCCTTCTTCCCGCCTTGGAGATGCTGACAAGTCCTAAGAAGGCTGGGCTCGTGCTAGGCCTGCCTTGGCATGTGAGGGGAATAAAGGTTTGGAATCAGATCTAGAGTAAGGCATCTGCTGCCAACTCAAAGGCCTGGAGGCCCTTCAGGCTAAAGCAGGTGGTAGTACCTTCAGCTATAAAACGAGAGATGTTAAGGGAAGATGCTTGTAAACTGAACTTTGCCTGCTAAGTATCCTTGCACTGGTACCACCCCAAAGATGTTCAAGAATAAATAAATGAAAGGAATACCTGGCATTTAAAAAGGTCAGTGTGTGTGTGTGTGTGTGTGTGTGTGTGTAACACATGAGAAGACATCAATATCAAGTGTCTTCCTCAGTCACTCTCCACCTTGTTATTTATGAGTTGCTTTCTGGTTCTTGAGACCAGGTCTTTCACTGAATGTGGAGCTCACTGACCAGCGGGTTCTCGAGATTCTCATCTCTGCCTCCTCAGAGCTGGGATTTCAGGTATGCTGACACACTCCCTTTTTTTTTTAAATATGGATACTGGAGATCAAACCCAGATCATCATGATAACATGGCAACTGTTTAATCAACCCAGACCCAAGTTCTTAACTTTTCAAAGCATCACAGCACACATTTGCTTATGATCCCCCGAGACAGAGAGCAAAAGCAATTATTCACAGTGAACCCAAGAGGTAACTTGCACTTGATCAGTTTAGTGACAACCAGGGGAGAGCAGTACTGAGCCAAGAACTGTGCTCTCCCAACATCTACAACAGTCCTCTTTCTGTGAGGATGCCTCAGTAGTGATGCGGTCATCAGCAGTACCTGGCTTGCCTAGCACAAACACATCATAGCCAAAGACATTAAAGAGCCAGGCTGGGGACATAGCCTAATGAGCTGGAAACAAAACCCAGCTCAATTGGATTTTGTTTCTTTTTTCCTCCACTGCGTTTTCGTTAGGAAGCTACAACATACACAAATGAGAACTAGCACAATAAATTTCTGTGTCCTTCCACTCAGCAACAACTTCATCACCCTGAAACCTGTTCTCTTGTTTTTATTGGGGCCCAGAAGGCTGAGTGCATGACAGATGGGCCAGATGATCGCCAGGGCCCTACCTGCTGTTCTGAAGATCCGCATTCCTGGCACCCTGGACTTAGTGCCATAGAGACCCACGAGGGCATGCTAGAGGCAAGGGCTAGGGGAAGAAAAGGTTGTGGGAAAAAGACACAAGACCAGTTTGGTGACTTTGGACTCAGTCTGTAGCAGAAAAAAACACAAACTTGCTGTGGGATCTCTAGGGGCAAATTTAGGGATTTAGCCAGAAATACACAAAACACTGAGATTTAACTTAATTCAGCCAACCTTTGTTGATTCTTGTGTGCAACATTCAAGCAGTAAGGCTGTTAAAGATCTATCTTTCAAGTCTCTAAGTCTGGTCACTGCAGGACAACACAATGCTTCCGATAACATTACCAGACAGTAAGGAGGGCCAGGAATGGTTTTGCACCTGTGTAATTCCTGCACTCTGGAGGCTGAGGGATCACTATTAAGAAACCCCAAAAAGAATAAGAGGAAAACGAGGAGGAAGAGTTGTTTGCCGAATGTGAGGATGTAAGGACCCTATGTGACTTCTGTTTCTAAGGATTGGCTTCACCTAATCTGAGTGCTGTTCTCTTAAAGGCCAACTGTGGGAAAGGAAGACCTCCATGCCTCCTTCTGATGCATCTGGGAGAGATGGTGAGCATTGTCCCATCCTTCAGACAGGTGGAGGAGATGGAGAAAAGCGGAAGCATGCCCCAGCCCTTGAGAACCTAAGTATCAAAAGAAGGAGAAACAGTGTAGCATTGAAGATCCCAAGCTGAGGCCAAACAACCTGCCTCTGAATACTGGCTCAGACACCAAATAATCTATTTGCTTCATTCCTCAATTCCACTGAACTTGATGACAACATTTGAAAATGAGAGCAGTGGTTATCAGTTGAGACCTATGAAGCTGTCAACATCTAACTATATCTTTGACTGCCAAAACAGCAATTCCAAGCTGGGCAGGGCAGTTCAGAACTGTAACTCCAGCACTCAGGAGTCTGAGGCAGGGAAAAAGCCTCAAATTCCAGGACAGCCTGTGCTATGGAGTGAGACTTTGTCTCAAACAAACAAAGGCAATTCCATCTGGGTTTGTTGTCTGGTAATCCCAGTACCTAAGAACCAGAGGCAGGAGAGGACTAGTTTCAGGATAGCCTGGGCTATGCAGTGAGGCGGGGATGGGGGAGGTGGGAAAAGGAGAACACTACATGGACAGCAATCTCAGGGCTATGTGTACTGAATGTGTGTGAGGGCCAGGGTTCTATACTGGCTCAGTGGAAAGGAAGTGGGGGAGATCTTGCACAGAATTTCCTTGAAATTTTTAGAGTATTATCTAAGTCTGACCCCTGTTGAGTATATAAGCACTCAATAAGTGACAGCTAATATTACTATTAACAAACAAAAAGCAAATCAGCAGTTCCCCGGGCATATGAGGACATGTGGTCCATGAGTATGCTCACTGTCATCCCACATTATAATTTTAATAATTACATTGTCTTCTCATTTTTCAGTATTAAAAAAGGGAAGGTACACAGTAAGGCTCTTCCCACCCTGTACTTCAGCAGTAATTCTATTTTTACAGCTATCCAGACTACAAGCAGTCTTTTCTCTTTTTTTTAATTTTTTTTTCTGTTTTAACTTTTATTGTCCCAAAACACCTAGAATTTTTTTATTTGGTTGTGTTTTGTTGTTGTTTTTTACTTTTCGTGCTTTTTTTTTTTTTGGTTTTTCGAGACAGGGTTTCTCTGTGTGTATCTGGCTGTCCTAGACTCACTTTTATAGACCAGGCTGGCCTTGAACTCACAGAGATCCAGCTGTCTCTGCATCCTGAGTGCTCGCATTAAAGGCATGTGCCACCATGCCCGGGGCATTCTTCTTCTTCTTTTTTTAATGTTTATTTATTACTTCAATTTACATCTCCATCACAGTCCCATCCCTCCACCCCTCCCAGACCCACTCTCCCCCCCCTTTCTGATGGAGATGTAAAGGTGTTCCTGGACTCACTGTAGACCAGGCTGGCCTCAAACTCACAGAGATCCCCCGACTCTTTTTTCTGTGTGCTGGGTTAAAGTGTGCACCATCACCACCTGACCAGAGTACAAGCATTTATATACATATATATATATTATGCATAGACATATACACATACATTCTATATATGTATATATAGTGTATATGTAGATACATATTATATGTGTATAGATCTATAGACACTATATATGGATGTGTACATATGTATACATATATACATACACACTATATATATGTATAGTATATATGTAGCTATACATATATATAGTATGTGTGTGTGTAAGCACATGTGTGTGCTGGTGTCCAGAAGCCAGAAGAGAGGGTGTCAGATGGAATGGAGTTGGAATTACAATGGATGTAGATACTGGGAACCAAACTTAGATCCTCTGCAAGAGCAGCAAGCCCTCTTAACTGTTAAGCCATCTCTACAGCTCAATACACTATATTCACTGTACTTAACAGCAGAACTCAGAGCTCTTCCACTCAGCATACATCCTTACTGTTCACCCCCCCACCAGGCTTTTCAAGAGCCTTAATGCATTCTATCATGAGGCTATTACATGATCTAATTTAAGAATCCCTTGTTGGACACTTGAGTTGTTTCCAACCTTTTGCTAAAATAAACAATATTACAATGAATATTCAATGAATATGGCTCATTCAATATGTATCGCCATATATCTGAAGGATAGTCCTAGAAAAAGATTCATAGGATTAAGTAATGTACATTGTAAAGTGCTCTCCCTGAGGCTCTCCTAATTCATACTTCAGTCAACAGTAAGTGCCTGTTTTCCAAATCAGACTAGCTTTTGGTTTTCTCTTGGGGTCTTATTATGTAGTCTAGGCTGGCCTGGAACTTGCTACATAGTAAACTTACTTTGAATCCGTGATCCCCCTTCCTTACCTTCCAAGTACTGAGATTATGGGGAAGGACAACCATTCCAGGCTACAATATCAGTCTGGAACCAGCTGTTAGTAGAGGGTAAGAAAGGGTAAGACAGTTTATTGGTCCATCCAGAGAATGCAGGATGAGGGCTCAGCACCAGTCTGGAGTGAGGGAGGGAATCCCTGTGCCTAACCATCTATATGCACAAAGCATTCTCCAATCTCTAAGGAGTGCAGATTTCAATACAAATACATAGCCTGGCAGAGAATAATTTAGAGGGATGCATTGGACGTGCTGACATGACTATAATGCCAGCACTAGAAAAGCTGAGGCAGGAGGGCTGTTGTGAAACTCAGAAAAGGAAGGAAGGGGAAGGAGACAGAGACAGAGATAAAGAAATAAAAAGAAAGAAGGGAGAAAAGGAAAAACACAACAGGAAGAGTGGGATGAAAGGACCACACTCTTTCCTATCACTAGTGACGTTTTCAGCCAGAAGGGCAGCACATTATTTTACGCTAAAGGCCAATTTCCCTAAGTTTGAACAGTTCCCTAAGGTGAACAGTATCACATCCCAGCCCTGAGTAGTTCCCTTAGGCAGCTAGGGGACAGTATCACATTTGGAATCAAGAAGGCTTAGGTTTGAGTCCTGTCTCTACGTGACCTTTACAGTCTTTCCCTACATGACCTTTACAGTCTTTCCCTATAACCTTGGGCAAGACACATTTTTCTGAGTCCTAGCTTCCTCCTTCACAGAGAAAGGTGAATAGATTGATGAATGAGTGGTGACACAGTGTCTGACACAAGAGACAGTCCAGAATCCATTGGAATAAAAGTTATTTCAAATAACGATCTTTCGAGCATTGTCCTGGAACCCGGAATTTGTCGGTGTAAGTTTTATGAGGTGGATTCACAGTAGATCCTGACAGGGAGGAAGTATGCTGCAGGCGCAACAGGGAGAACATTCTATTTCCACACGAGGGTCTCCACTGCCTCTGCCACCCTCCGTGAGAGACGCATTCCTAACACTGCTAGGACACAAAGCCCCTGATGTCACTCAGCACCCAACCTGTGCTCTTTCCTGCCAGGTCGACGTGTCCCTGGGAGTCCAGCTTGACTCCTAAGACTCCTAGTACAGCCATCCAGAAATCACATAAGAAACAAGCCAGGACAAGGTCCTGAGGGGTTGAGAGCGGCGAGCACCAAGGTGGAAGGAAGCCTGCACGTACATCCCAAAGGCCCTTCCCGGGAGCAACTGGATCAAGCCAGTCCCAGACGGCAGGACCCACCGCGGGAAGGCTAGTCACCACCTCCCGCTGCGGGTGTCCAGTCGCTCCTGGTGGCCTGCGCCCGTCCCGCGGCTCCCAGGAAGGGAGGCACCTGCTCCGGAGTCGCCCTCCCCGCCGCGGGGAGTCAGCCCCGTCCGCCCCGCCGAACGCCCTCTCCCGGCGGCACACCCCCCCGGCCCTCCCCGCCCGGCCCGGTCCCCGGGGGCCGCTCACCTGAGTGAGCTGCCGGGAGTCCCGCTTCGACCCCGGCCGCCACGCTCGCCTCTGCCCGGCAGTGGCTCCCGCCCAGTGCCGAGGGGCCGCCGGGTCTCCGCTCCCCCGCAGCAGGGGTTGCGGTGGGCGTGTCGGGCGGAGGTCGGAGCCTGCGAGAGGTCCCCGCAGCTCCGCACAAAGCCCGCCCGGCGCCGGCTGCCCCGCCGCGCCCGCTGGGTCCGCACCGCGCTCGGCGGGCAGCTCGCGGCCAGGCACAGGAAATGACCTCAGCAGCCGCAGCCTCCCACCGCGGGGCGCGGCCGAGGCAGCCGGGAGGGCTGCGCGCTGCGACCCCCGGACGGCGTGGGACCCCCCGCGGGATGCTTACAAGACCGAACCTTCCCCCTGAAGGAGGTTCCGTCGAGTGTCTAGCGATCTGTAAGAAAGGACCACCTGGTTATTGGGAGCAGTCTGTACAGCTGATTTGTAGTTCGGGGGAGAAAGAACAGAGCATGTCACTACAGCTCACAGGAGAGCTTGTTTGCTTGTGTATGTCTTTCTTATTTTAAAGGCGACGGCCAGGGAGTCAGAAGGGCAAGGAGCCCTTGTTTGCAATACCTAACTCAACACAATAATAATTACACATCCGGAGGGAACGAGACACTTGGTATTTGGTTAGGGGATGGGGCTGAGGAAGATGCAAATACGCTTTGGAATACTGCTTATTTTGGCTGAGCTGAACTCATGGAGGAGGTCCTGGGTTTGATTTCCCAGCACTAAAAAAAGACAGAAAAGACACAGAGCTGCCTTTTCCAAATACCATAGACTGAACAGAAACAACACACCACCTGGGCCTGTTTCTCCAAGTGGATGCTGGAATATTCACTCCAAGCACCCACTGAGAAAAATCCCCGGCCTCACCCCAGGTTTAAATCTGAATCTGGGGGTGGGAGAGGAGCCGGGGAAATTGCCCATATAACAAACCTCCTCAGGCATTCTCATGCACAGTTTTGGAAAACTCAGGCACTAAGGCAAGCAGTTAAACTGAGTGGGTGGGACTCCAAGTGCTTTTATAGACCTCTTGGTTTTGTGAAGGGGAAACTCATCCATTCGCTTTGAATAGGCAATCATGAGCATAATGTGGATTTCAAATACAGAGGGCTAACAATGGAAACTAAGTTCTCATCCATCGAGATGTTCCTTTTCTGGTCAATCAACCCCTACCCAAATACAACTATTGTCATTATGTATATTATGGATCATGTATAGACATATTCATATACATACTTATGTATCAACATGCATTTTTCTATATCCATATATATATATATTTACAATGGCCTTTTAACACAAATTAAGCAGCTTTCCTTTTCTCCCCTTCCTCTCTTTTTAGACAGAATCACACTACATAGCCCTGGCAGGTCTGTAACTCACCTTGTAGACCAGCCTGGTCTTGACCTCATGGAGGTCTGTTGGGCTATGCCTCCAGAATGCCTGGACTAAAGATTTGTACCACCACATCCAGCTTGCTTTTTATTCCTGACATTATCGTTTGTTGACAGTAAGGGTGATTTATTAATATATATGTATAAATGCACTTATATTTGTAATAACAAATATTCAAACTTTGGAGTACTCACTTATTACAAGTGACCAGACACTGAAGGACAGAACACTGAAGGTGGGAAGAATGTCAACATGTCTGTTGGCTTCAAGAATCCCGTAGGGCACTCTTGGGAGGTGAGGATGAAATCCAGTCTGAACCAATTTGGCCCCTTGGTGGTAGTAGAGTTTTCATATTAGTAGCAATGAACACCATTTGTCCTCTTATACATTCCTTTAGGTGAGGCTGCTGGGTAGTGGCGAACATGCCTTTAATCCCAGCACTTGGGAGGCAGAGGCAGGCAGATCTCTGTGAGTTCGAAGCCAGCCTGGTCTACAAAGTGAGTTACAGGACAGCCAGGGCTACACAGAGAAACTCTATCTAGGGAGGAAAAAAAATGGCTGAGGCCAAATCAGCTAGGTTTTCATGTATCAGCAAACAGTCACAAAATAGTCACCCACCCTACTTCAAGGCAGGTCAACAGTTGGCCTGATATTATTCATTCAAAGGCAGCAGGGGCCAGATAATCTTCCTGACCAGTTCTGTGTCTTGAAAACCACTTGTTTCATCAAAGAAAGATTATTTCTAGTATCTCTCAAGCACATTAAGACCTTGGGTATAGATTTTGAAGATTTTGGCCTTTGAGATGCTTACTACATACCCAAGCTCTGGAGTGCTTAGATTCATGATTAGACCACTTCAGAGGCTGACCACACTTCTGAGGTTAGAAAGGAAGTCTGTCTACACACACTAGAATGCTGAGGCTGGAAGTTGACTAAATCCATACAGAGTCAGAATAATAGTGTCTTAGTCTGGGCCTAGTTTCCTGGACAGCACTGTGGGAAAGGAGAGGAACCTGGGAGCCAGAGAGACTTTAGATCAAATCCCTACATTGTCACTTTGGCGGCCATGTGACTGTCCAGAAGTTGCTGGATTTTCTATGTTAATTCTTTTTTTGTAAAGTGTTGCTAGTAATAAATCCTTTAGGAAGAATTAGTTGAGGGGCCGGAGAGATGGCTCTGAGGTCAAGAGCGCTCGCAGTTCTTTCAAAGGACCTGAGTTCAGTTCCCATCACCTACACTCTGGTGGTTCACAACTGCCTGTAACTCCAGCTTCAGGGGATCCAACACCCTTTTCGGACTTCCTTGGTCACCCATACACATGGCACACACACACACACACACAAACATACATATACATAAATAAAACCTAAAGATAAATAGGAAAGAATTGAGTGAGATGATAAGGTAGCTGGCATTTAGCAATATATGGTGGCTTTTGTTATTCGTTCTTTGAACAAATATTTTCTGGAGATCAAATATTCCCCCGACATTCTATAAGTCCAGGATGGGAGGATATAAAGACGTTCAAGACCTGCTATCTTCTCTTAAAGAGTACCTTTGTTTCAGGACTTCAATTCTTGTCTCTCCTGGATGGAGAAACAGGAGAACTCTAGAATTACAATAGAGTGATTAGCAAGTCATGTTCTCATGAGAGACTGCCTGTTTTCTCCGAGCTTCTTCTGGGCTCCAAAGAACCACACCCCCTTGCTTCACTAAAATTTTCACAAATCAAAGCAGCCTTCCTTCTGCCTGCTTCTTTTAGAAGAAGAATAGAGGGGCAAGCAGAGGAGAAAGGGGAGAGGGGCCCAGACTTCTAGGAATGGGGAAGTAGGGATAGACCTAGTCTAACCTCTGCCTCATAGCCAGGGGTAGAGGAGGGCAGACCCTAGGGAAGTCAAGAGGTCATTTACTGCTGAACCTCTGGGAGCAGCTAGGGCAATTATGGGTTGACCCAAGATTGGGGTCACCGTGCTAAGGTGGCCTAGAAGGGTAGTGATTGGGCATGCAGAGAAGTGTCTGACAGGAGGCCTGGAGGAGACGAAGAGGAGAAGGGGGGATATGAATGAATGTTGATGGCAGATGAGCAAAAGGCGTCCTAACTCCTAGTCCCTGTTCTTTCATCTGCTCCTCACCAATACACACGTCTTAAGTATTTGTTGTTTTCTACGCCTTATGCTAAAGAGATAGACTTCAGAGCTCCATATGCCTCCCCTAGACTCCGGCTATTCCCAGAGGGATACACAGGATGAACATGAGCCTGATTCAGGGACCACATATAGCTATATGATCTGGGGAGCCAGAGGGAGCCAGACAGAGGATGGGGAAGCCAGGGCTTTTCCTCTGTAGAGCAGGAACCAGTTATTTCCTAAAATGGTATTTAAAAGGTGGAGATCAAAGGCTTGCCCTAGTGTCTGGCATATTATAAGCGTATAGGCATTGTTATTAAATAAAAAGCAGTCCTGAAGGAATAAAGGCAGAAAGGACTACCACGGTGCCTAAAGGCAACAAGAAAGAATGGGATGGAAAGAGAATCCAGTCAAGGAGGACCCTGAGGAATGGATACACAGATTTCCAATCTGACTCCATGTTATAACATTCTGAGAGCACTGATTAAAACCATAGATTCCAGGTCCCACCCCTGACCCTTTGAATCAGCAGGCCTGGTGCTGTGTAGGATGCTGTGTTTTCTCTTTCTTAGGACTTGTCGGGTGTCTGTATTGACTAGTAGACCAGACATCATATTCTGACATTTCTGTGATCTCCTCAGTGAATAGCAGCCCCAGAGGGAAACACAGGGCAGAATGGGTATAATTACAACATTATGTCAATGCAAAATTATCTTCTCAGCGCAGCTGTGGGCAAGAAGGAGCCAGGCAGGGCAGCTCAGTGTGATGAGAACAGAAGAAAGGGAGAAGGGAAACTGAGTTGTAGACTGCAGTGCTCAGAAAATGAGGACCAGGTCAATGTAGCCCGTTCTAGATAAAACTTACATCCCAGAGCTTGTCTGCCAGTCTTCTATGGTCTGTTTCTCTACCAGCTTCCACCAAAGATGAAAACAATGACTGCTCATATCAACTCAGAGAGGGATGAGCTGGGCAGGGACCAGTTCTAAGTGGGTGGCAGGTTCTCCAGCAGAGAAACCCATGTTGGGTGGTGAGACCTGGGAGTTCTAAGAAGCCAAGAAAACTCAAGGAGCCTTTGGCTCCTTTTCTGTGGTAAATATATGGCAATTTCAAATACATAAATTTTCAGGTGACAACATGTAACCTCTAGCATCCCACTTCTAGAATTCAAGTTGCTGCTCTAGCGCTTGAGTTAGTTCTGGCATTTAAGAAGTTCTCATCCGATGCTGACGTTGTGATCTGTTCAGCCATGACAGACACAAGCCAGAGAAGTCTCATCCCCTACCTCAGCAATTTGGCTCTACCTCAGCTTCTATACGCTCGTTTTGGGTAGAGATAACAATGCAAGAGGTCTGGGGAATGGAGGTTCTGATTTTGTATGTTCAAGTCATCTTTACTGCACATCCACTATTGGCCAAGAAAAACAGAGCAGAGCCCAGTTCTAGGCAGCTGGGTCTTGGAGGACCTCACCATGCTCTCTGGCCTGCCCTTCTCTGAGCCCCTGTTTTCTCCAACAGGAAGAGCCATATGGGGACCTACACAACACATAGGGCTATATGTACCAGTTCTTGCTCAGCCTCTTTTTTGTGATCTGAGGATCACACGTCCTCATGCCTCTGTTAATCTGTGAAACCAAAGCAAGGTTTTTATGACTTCCATCATCCTCATTGATAGATAACGGACATTTCAGGAGGGCCAGGATCTGGGAGGAGCCCAAAGCACAATGCTGGCTAGTGTGAGAATTGCCAGATGGGAGCAGAAGCAACATCACTAATCATACCTGGGACACAGCCAGCCATTCCAGGGCACTGAGAACATATGTGACTTGCTCTGATTTTCTCACTGAGAAACACACATTTACTGCCAATACTCGTCGAAGGGTGAGCATGTTCCTCCAGGTATCTGCTAAGCATTTTATAAAGCATTTGAATAAGAGTATCAGGAAGTAAAATAAAGAAAAACTTTCTAAGGTGTGATCTCAGTTCTTAACAATTCTCTGTGCTTGAAGCTGTTTTTTTATCTCCACCTTATGAGTAAAGTGGACTAAGGTAGCAGATATGCAGCCAAACCGGGCCTCAAGCCCTGTTCTGTCTGACTATTCCAAAGAACATGCCTTTAGTCACTACTGGGGCCTCCTATTTGGGGGATTGATAGGTCTGGTTACACTGGTTTACTTAGAAAACAACAGGGCAGCTATCTCCTTTATTAGGTCAAGACTTAAGACGTCACATTTCTCGGCTCACCAGCCTCATACATACCTTCCTGGACACTGCCGCTCCTAGTGTTGATCAGCTCTCATCTAACCTGTCCACCCTCTTCTGGGTATGACCAGAGGGAAATGAGAGGCTATCTCCCAGTGCCATCTAGTGGTCATGATGACCTGTTTGATTTCCCGAAGGACCCAGAGCTCCAGCATTCTGGCTCCCAGACATGCCAAGGGCCAGATCAATTTCCCTTTTGATTTGACTGCTGTGCGCTTTGATCACCTCCAAACATGACAATAGTGGAGCTTGAAGCTCTGCTTAAAATGGAGATATTTTTTGAGAAAGGGTCTTCTGTAGCCCAAGTTGGGCTCAAACTCACTATGTAGCAGAGGATGTCTTTGAACTTTTGATTATCCAGAGTGCTACCTCAGTTATGTGCTACTAGAGACTGAATCCAGAGCTTCATGTGTGCTAGGAAGACACTTTGCCAACCAAGCCACATCCTTAACCTGAAGTGAAGACTTTAGACTCTCTGTACTGTGTTCCTAGTCATCTCCTTTGTTTTCCTGCAGATCTGAGGATTGGATCAGCAGCCAATGGCACTTATTCTAGGCAAGACCCAACTCCTGCTATTCAATTTTATATAATTTCAGGGGGCAGGAAAACTTAGAGATATTAAAACAGTAAGGGTGAGGCTAGGGGGTGTAGTTCAGTGGTAGAGCACTTGCTTAGCATGTGTCAGAGCTTGGGCTCAAACTCCAGTACTGGCTGCCAGGGAGAGACTAGGGTGGAGCTGGGGAAGATGAAGAGAACCCTCTCCTCCCTCCTCAGCTGCACAGCGAAGCATCATCTTTACTTATCTGGCAATAAAGTAATGGGACACAATACTGGGATGAGAGTACTCAGTTTCATTCCTCACTAGAGGCTTTGCTTGGGCAGAAATGAGCTTTTTGGAATTTCTGGGGAGGGCATGGACAGTACATCTTTTTTAAAGGAATTTGGGGATGAGAGAGATGGTCCAGTCATTAAGAGTGCAGATTGCTCCCAAAGGGGACTGGAGTTCAGTTCCCAGTACCTACACTGGTGGCTCACAACCACCTGTGACTCCAACTCCAAAGGGATCTGATACCTTGGCCTGCACAGGCACTGGATCCATGCGCACACACCCACGTATGGACAAACACATATACACATAATTTAAAATAAGTCTTTAAAACTTAAAAAAAAAATAAATATGGAATTTTCAGATGTCTAGGCTCTGAATTTCTTAGTTCAGGTCCAAGAGAGTACCCAGTTGCTTCGAGACAGCCCAGCCACAGAAATCAGGTAGATGGCAGACAGACAGACTTCAGACTTACAGAGAGAGGTTGTGGGTGGAGCCAAACAGTTTCCTAGGGTGGCACTGCTCTTGGGGTGACCCAAGTCAGCTGCTTCTTCCAAGCACTCCTCGGTGTCTCTTGTTCCCCTGGGACAATGCTCAGGTGACTTCTAGAATGTTGTTATCTTGAAGGCACAGATTTTCTGGACATAGAGTTCATTTTTTTTTGGCCCAGGATCTCCAGAACAAAGACAGTCCTGCAAAAATTGTGATTCATTGGAGAAGCAACATTTTCATTGTTGAAATAAACTCACTGCAATGCTGAAAATAAGTTTCCCTAAATATATTTGCTACTAATGTCCATCAAATAATAATGCATGTGTGTACTCATGTATATAAGACCAGAAACTCTATAAAAGGAAGATGACAATTCTTTCTAGGGTCTTTACCCCAAACCTCCGCTTTTGCTGACATGTCATTTTGTGATCTTTGTGCCCTTTCTTGAACTAGATCTACTTAAGTATTTCTCATAACTAAACATTCTCATCATGTGTTTAGTTACTTGTCTATTACTGTGATAAAACATGAACTGAAACGACTTACAAAAGAAAGCATTTAATTGGGCTGATAGTTTCAGGGGGTTAGAATCTGTGGTGGCAGAGCAAAAGCCTGGTAACAAGGACAGCCGAGAGATCACATCTCAAAAGGAAGGAAGCAGGAAGAAGAGAACAATAAGAATGGCATGGGTCCTTTGAAAACTCAAAGCCCACCACCAGTGTGACACACCTTCTCCAACAAAATCACACACCCTTATCCTTCCCAAACAGCTCTACCTACTGGCCAAGTATTTAAACACATGAGCCTATCGGGGCCATTCTCATCCAAACCTCCACATCATGTTAAAAGGGGAATGAGACATGTCCCCAGTATTTATAACAGGGATAAGAACAAATAAAGGGAGGAGAAAGGATGCAAACCTGCAACTGTGGCCTAGTAAACAAATACTATTATGGTGACTCAACTAAAAAAAAAATAAACACCATATAGTATTGAAATTTAAGGTAAAGAATTATATTTATTATTACAAAAGATATTCATTACTTAATGCCATGTAAAACTATTTCTTTAAAAGTATATATACTAACAGCCAGTCAGAGTGGCTAATGCCTTTAATTCTAGTACTTGGAGGCAGAGGCAGGCAAGATCTCTGAATTCAAGGCCAGCCTGGTCTACCGAGTGAGTTCCAGGAGAGGCAGGTCTACGCAGAAAAACACTGTCTCGAAAAAAAAAATTATATAGACTAAAATAAGAGAAGGCCTGGAAGAATGACTCAGCTATTTGGAGTGTTTATTGCTCTTGTAGAGGACCTGGGTTCAATTCCCAGCTACAAACATTGTTACTCCAATTCCAAGGAATCTAGCACCCTTGGATACCAGGGTACCAGGCATGTATGTGGTGCATAGACATAGATGCAGGAAAAAACATTCACACACACAAAATAAATTAGGTAAATGTAAAAAATTGTTCAAAGAGAGAGAGAGAACATGAAGTTGGGTGGGTAGAGAGATGAGAGAGGATCTGGGAGGATCTGGGGAGGGGAATCAATATAATCAAAATACATTGTAAGAAATCCTCAAAGAACTAAATAAAAACACTTAAAAATTAATACAAGTATGTGAATTTGATTTATAAATGTATTTGGAAGATTACTCCCCCTCCCCACACACATACACAAAGTTAGCAATGATTTGTCTTTGGGTAAAAAAGTTCAATATGATTTGTTTTTAGTTTCTGTTTTGATTTTTTCTATATTATATAAACATCTTACAAGAAGCATGAATCATTGTGCTAATAAAAGCTACTAAAATGTTTAAAAAGTATTGATCTCATGAGTAGGGAGAAAGCTGAGATTCAGAGAATTAGACAACTGACTCAGTAAAGAAAGCCACAGCTTCAGCTTCCCTATTGAAGAGCAAATGTGGACACATCCCTCAGGATTAGCACTGGCCCTTTAAGTCCTGTCTCCACATGGATAAGATACTGGACAGGAATATTGTAACAAGGACCTGGGTGAATTAGGAATCAATTATAGGTCAGAGGGGACTTACAAGCCTCTAATATTGTGTTGGTCCCCTATTATCTCTTTGAAGCAATTAAACTATGACCACAATAGCATTACTGAGTTCCTATTATACACTATGTTCTTGTGGTCTGGCAGTTGCCCAAATATTAAAGAATCACACACAAGTCTGGGGACAGAGTTAAGTTGGGATTTTATTTCTAATCCAAGCCCATCTCACGTCCCACAAGTGAAATGCTGTTTTCAGCCACTTTCTGTACTTGAGAAAAGAAGGAAGCCTGTGCTGGCTGGTTGGGTGTGGCCCAGAGGCCTGGCTTAGAAAGGTTCAGGGGAAATCATAGCTACTAGTTTGAAAGATGTCCTGAATCTCTCTCCCTTCTTCTGTTCCTTCTCAGCCTTCTATAATCAGCCAGATTCATCCTTACTCTTAACTGTACCCCGATTCCCTCATGGTCCTTCCTTGGATCTTAGTAGTGGCCCACCATCAAGCCCAGTGCAGCAGTTACGGTAGGATTGGAGCTCACAAGGTCTAGTGTATTTCAAGAACATCAACTTATATTTAAATGGTGAAAAATAAAGGATGTAGTAAAATATTAACAGTTTCTCATACATCGTAGCACACATGAGGGTTCATCGCAAGCCATTTGTTGTTACAGAGTCTTATGTAACCTAGGCTGACTCTAGCCTGGTATGTCTCCAGGGCTAGTTTTGAATTCCTTAAAAATTTTTTAATGACTTTTTTGTATGTGCCATATGCGTGTATGTGCATTTTTGTATGTATAGGTACAGGTCATACTATGAAACGTGTGTAGGTCAGAGGGCAGATTTTGGGATTGAGATAGAAGCTCTTGATTACTGAATACATTGGAGTAGCTAGCTGTCAAGCTTCTGGAGGCTCTCTTGCCTCTACTTCCTGTTTCCTGTGGGGTGTCTGGGATTACAGTTCTGTAGACCCAAACTCAGGTTGTAAGGTTTATGTGCAGCAGGTAGTGGGGTTTTGCTGTTGTTTGTTTGTTTTGGTTTTGGGTTTTATTTCCTTTTTCTTCCACTGGGCTATCTCCCCAGTTCTGCCCTTGAAGTCGTCCTGCCTCCTCCATGTCCCAAGTGCTCAGATTACAAACATTCATAGACATACCAGATTTTCTGGTTCTGTTTGTTTGTTTGTTTTTGTTTTTGAGACAGGGCCTCACCCTGCCGACAAGGATGGCCTCAAACCAAAGGTGATCCTCTTGCCTCCACTCCCTAAATGTGGGGTTACAGGAGTGCACCACACTGGGTAACAGTTCCCTTATTAGGCTCTTCTAAACTAAATTTGACATCACTCTGCAGGCCAATAGAGAAGGGGGAAAACAAAACCCTACCAAAGATGTTACTGTCCCTTTCTCACACCTGCACTTTGTGAAGAATAAATCTGACCTTGACCTAAGATGAGAGCTCTGGAGCGGCAATGTTTTCAGGGAAAGGGGCGCACATCAGTGTGTAAAAGCCTGTCAATTGTGAGCTCAAACCAGAGAGTTTACTTTGCAAACAAACTGCAGTAAAGGTAAGGCCTGGCTGTGCAATCAGCCCTGTGACAGATAGGACACGGTAGCCGCAGGCTCTTCTCTGTACAGAAGGCGGAGAGTTCGAAGCGTTCTCTTGGAGCTGGGATGAGTTACAAACCATCTCATGTTGCTGTTGCTGTCCCCTCCCATGATGCATAGGTACAGATCCTCGTTACCTGTGGGCTCTGAGCCTTTAGCAAAATGTATAGTGCATTAAGGGCCGTTGAATAGAAGCTTCTAGAACCTAGTCCTCAAACCAGCACAATCTTAGGCAAAGAGAGGACAGACAGTAAATATGCTATTTCTTAATCAACTAGTATATGAAGCTAATGGGATGTCTCAGCTGAACTAATGTCCCAGGCAAGATAGACTCCCAGCGATCATCAGTCTCTCAGAATCTGACTGACTTCTAGAAGGGCCAGGACAAGAAGGATAGCAAGAGTAAAGCCGGGTCTTACCCTGCCTTCTGTGATGCAATCCACCTCTCTTGCCGCCCCAGGTCAGTCTGTTCTCAACCAGACCTCCTGACTCAGTTCTACAAAAGAATTTTCCTATTCTACCTTATTCCAGTACCTAATAGAGCTGGTGATTTGAGCCTGGATGAGATGCCATGATAGAAATTCTTAGCCTACTAATGTTGCCAAGTCCCAAGATACCTCTCTGTAATCGCTGTGTCTGGCTGAAATTTCCCTTTGAACTGATATGGTAAAGTTGGGACAAGCACATAGTGTCCCTAGGGGGAGAATGGCTTAGACAGCAGCATAAAAGCTTTTAGTTGCAAAGGCCTCTCCTAACCAGGCTCCCCTTAACAATATTCCTTTGTCCCTCCTCAGACGACTGAGCTCCCTGTATCCTGGCAAAGGGAGGCACAGAGGGGAGGTGACTAGCTTAAGAGTTCAGTTTTTAATCTCTAGGGCAGAAATTCTGTTCAATATGCCCAGCATCTGGACTGATGGCTGGGTCAGAAAGGAGAGCAGCAGAGTTGGCGTGAAAGTGCAAGTGTGTGTGTGTGTGTGTGTGTGTGTGTGTATGTGTGAGTGAGTGTATATGTGTGTATGTGTGTGAGTGTGTGTGTATGTGTGAGTGTGTGTATGTGTGTGTGAGTGTGAGTGTGTGTATGTGTGTGTGAGTGTGAGTGTGTGTATGTGTGTGTGAGTGTGAG
>CAJQZJ010000289.1:7296-27281 GCA_907164525.1 Lophiomys imhausi
GAAGGAAGGAAGGAAGGAAGGAAGGAAGGAAGGAAGGAAGGAAGGAAGGAAGGAAGGAAGGGTGGGTTGGTTGTTTTTGGCTCCTGTTTAACACACGCTCTGTAATGGTGAAGAAATCATGCTATCAAGAGCTGGAGGTAGGTGGTCACATTGTGTCTACAGTCAGGAAGCAGAGAGATAAGTGCTGGTACCCAGTTTATGTAGTCCAGGGCCTTAGCATGTCTTAGAAGGGCCTTCCCCCTGAATTAGCCCAATCTAGACACTCCCTCGCAGATTTGCCCAGAGTCTGTTTCATAGGTGATTCTAGATCTTGTCATGTTGACACTCGGTAGTAACCATCACATATGGTGAAAACAATACGAGTGAGCCCTGGGGAACATTAGAGCAGCCGCTGTTGCACGGTGACATACAGTATTTGGGAGCTGCTGATTTAGACTATATGACACTCTCTGTCTTTGATGGGCTTTCTTTTGTGCCCTTTTCCTGTGTTGCCTCCAGACTTAGCTCTCATTTATTACCAAGATCTAGTTCACAGTTGCCATTGAGTGTTGACAGCTCTGGGCTCGCCGTGGATGAGGTTCTGACCAGGTGAACAGACGCTTCACTTGTTAGTGATTCTCTTTTATGTGACTAGCAAATTCAAACAATTGTGTAAGTTTGAGAGGAGAGTTGTGTGTTTCCATTGGCTCATAAATATTCCTGTCCCTCGGAATCCTTTAAGGGCTGGGCAAGTAGTCACTGTAGAAGAGTCATTCTCAGTAGTGAGTGTGCTAGAGCAGCCTCTGTGTTACTGGCGCTGTTAGGCTCCTTGTGCTTGCTTTGGTCCTTGTGTGGCCCTTCCCAGTTTGCCGTTCTCTTATTCCTTTACTGTGGTGGTCTTCCTTTACTAAAAATGTCAACTTCAAACCTCTGGGGTCTTCCGGTTTGGGCTCCTCTGCTTTGGCCCTGGTTAATATTTATCTTCTACCTGACATTTCTCCACCCTTACGAGTTACTGCTGGAAAAATGTGGGATTTTTATCCAAGGACCTTTCAAAACCTCACTGGATAGATAACATGTGCCTGTGTCTTTGAGTTCTTTGTCTGCTGTAGGTTGTTCTACCATTTTAGAATATATACTAAGCACTCCTTACAATGATGTTTTCATTGTTGTCTCTCCTCTACCTTATGCAGTGGCTTCACTGGTTGTTTTTTAAGCTTCAGCAGACCATATAGAGGCTTTTCAATCTTCTTGTATCCTCAAGTATCTTCCAATATTTCTTTTTTTCTAATAGCCCATCAACTTAGATATTAGAGCAGTGAAATTGAAGATGTTTCCCATAGTATGTAAGCGATGAGCCCTTCCTCTTTGTGACAGGGGCAGGCTTCTTTATAATGCTTTCCCATTTAATTTGCACTTAATTTTTGTGTCATTTGGCATCATTAGTTCTCAGCCATCTTGAACATGCTACATGCTTAATAACTGTGTCCTGAGGAAATGAAGAGTCAAGCTGGAGAGATGACTCAGTGGTTAAGAGCCCCAGTTGCTTTTCCAGAGAACTGGGTTCAGTTTCCAGCACCCACATGGCCACTGTGGGGATCCGATGCCCTCTTCTGCATGGTATACATGTAGTGTGCAGACCTATGTTCAGGTAAAACACTGATACACATAAAAATAATAAATAAGTAAAATATCAAAAAAAGCTCAAGCAAAGCAATTTACCTGTGAAAGCAGTGGCACACTATTTCCTTTTGCCTTCTGAAAACCTAGTTTTGAACTCATGTTGTAAAGTGCAGACACAGGGGTCAAATGAGGTAATTGACGACCACAGTGCTACCATTTCCTGGCTGTTGGCTGAGGATAATTAACCTCCTAAGACTAGTTCTATCATATGTAAAAACTCAGGAAGCTGTTGCAAATATATTTTAAAAATTTTTTAAATTGTATTTATTTGTGGTGGAGAAATGGCTCAGTGGCTAAGAATGCATATTGCTTTTATATGTCTACGAGTTGGCCAAGTAGTATACAATAAACCCTCAAGACATCAGCTAGTGTTATTATTCAAAGCATATTAAAATGTGTTGCTATTCAGTTACACAGACTAAGAAAGCCACTGTCACTTTATGCTGCCACCTTCATTTGAGTGCAGAGAAGGTCATCATTAGACCCGTGTCCATGGGTAGGGACCAAATTTTATCCACATGGATAGCCAGCAATGCCAATATCTGGATGTTTTCGTAATTTAATTTCTATTTAAAAGTCTAGGTGTATGCAATTACCATTTAACCGTGTCTGAGTATTCCCTGGGCACCGAGAGTGTTCATGATGTTGCGAAACCATCACCGCTTTCATCTTCAGAACTAAAACACTGAACCATTAAATGGCTTTAAGTTTTCTCCTAACCGTCCTTCTCCATGTACTGTCTGTGAGTTAGCAACCATCCTTCTCAGTGTACTGCTGCCTGTGACATTGGCTGTGTAGACAACATGGTTTCATGAGGTCATCCAGCTTATGTGTCAGTTCTCTGAACTTACCTGTTGTCAGGGTTCACCATGCTGTGACTGTAGAATGTGGCAGATTCTCCTTCTTTATGGGACTCGATACATTTTGTTTTCATAGTTAGTGGGTATAAAAACCTTTCTTTCCTGGGTATGATGGCACATATCTATAGACCCAGCACACAGGAGGCTGAGGCGGGAAAATCATGAAGTTCAAGTCTGGCCTGGGTTACATACATGCACGCGTGCGTGTGCGTTGTGCACATCAAACAAATAAAAAATTTCCTTTCTATCAGTATGCATTTAAAAGTTATTGTTTTAAAAAAAATAAAAGTTATTGTTTTGTTTTGTTTTCTATTAATAACTGTATCTGATTAAAACTGGGCTCTGTCTTTATAAAGCTGACAAGTTGCTTAATGCTTCAAATAATAATGGAAGAAAACAAAACAAAACAAAAAACTCAGTCAAGCCTGGTGCTATACTTCCCAACAATCCCAATACTTGGGGTGCAGAGGCAGGAGGATTACCACAAGTTTGAGGTCAGCCTGGGCTACATTGTGAGTTCCAGGCCAGCCTGGGCTGCATAGAGACTTTGTCTCAAAAAAAACAAAACAAAATGGCAAATCTAGTGCCCAAAAAATCATGCTAAAAACATATTTTTGTTTTTACCAGTTTTATACGTTTGTGTACGTACTTGTGTGTTGGAATGTGTGACTTTCTTGACCTCTAACTGGCTAACATGTCATTTTTTCCCATTATATTTACTGACCATAAAAATGAAAGACATGGGCGTCCCGAGTAATAATGAGGATGAGCTGGCCAGTGTGCCCTGGCACTGCTTGGCATGAGCAGCAAAGTGAAATGGAAGGTATTTTCGTCTGTCACAATGTGACTTAAAGCCTTCAAAGTACTTCTTTCCCAGTAATTGCTAAGATTGTTAAATTGTGAAGGGAGCTGAGGAAGCTTCTGCTGCGTATTTTTATTTCAGACAGCGAGCTACTAATGAGAAAGCCAGAGAGACAGCAGGGAAGCAGAGGGCGGGATCTTAGCTAGCAATCCTGGCGGTTTAAATGCACTGTTAATATGAGGAACTCGGCTCACAAGCCTGGGAAGTTCGCCGAGTGGAGTGTGAATGTTCCCCTTTCTTTCAAGGGAAGGAAACTTTAAATTGGATTTTATTCTATCACCCAAGGTAGAAGAGGTGGTTTTGCACTTACGATTTACACCCTACCTAGGGCAGGAGTTAGACAAAGTGACAGACAGAATACTAAAGCATGTGATTTAGGAAATTTGAATAGAATTTCCTGAACTCGTCTTTTGTGGTTCCGGCACTGACCTTTCCTCTGAAAATATTAACAGAAACCTTCAAAAGAGAACATAAATTCTCCTGGCTGCCAGGAACTAGTTTAGAGTTTCTGCGCAATGGTGGCTTGTCTTTTCTACCTAGGGCTGGTGAGTTCACCCAGCTCCTGTAATTAGGATTTTCTTGGCCTGTAAATAGAGTAGCCATATGTTCTAAATTTTTTCTGGGGCAATCACAATTAAAATATTCCTTCCTGTTGTTAGACCGTGTGTCAGACCATGTGTTCTGATTTTTTTTTTAATGTGAAATGTGGTCAGCTTTTCCAAAATTGTCAGTATGTCAAAATCATCAAGGTATCAAGAACTCCCCGTGTGTGTGTGTGTGTGTGTGTGTGTGTGTGTGTGTGTGTGTGTGTGTCAACACCCTCCCAACTGTGTGAGACTGAGCTGATTGTCTGTATGTCCATGGACCCCAGTACTTCTTTAGCCACTTCCATGGGCCTCCCTTCTCCCACATCCTTCTCCATCGCGTGTCAGCCCTGGACTGCACACAGTCCGCTTCTGTACTTTTTATTGTTTGTGTGCTAGACTCCTTAACACACTTCCTTGAAATGCTAGCCACTCGGGAGGCTGAGGCAGGAGGACCACAAATTCAAGGTTTGCCTGGGCTATAGGGTGAGTTCAATGATTGCCTGGGCAACTTACTGAGACTCTGTCTGAAAACAAAAACAAAAACAAACAAAAAAACCCAAAGTAAGAAGAGGACTGGGGATATAGGTTGACAACAGGGAGCTGCTGAGCATATGTGTGGCCCTCAGTTCAGTCCCCAGCCCTAGAAAAGGGAGTGGGGGCTGGAGAGATGCTGCATTGGTCGGGAGCACTGGCTTCTCTTGCAGAGGACCCCGGTTTGGTTCCCAGCACTCACATGGTGGCTCATAACCATCTCTAACTCTAGGATCCAGCGCCTTCTTCTGGCTTCCAGCAGCACCAGGCATGCACATGATGCAGATTCAATACAGGCAGGCAAAATATTCATACACATAAGATAAAATTATTTTAAAAAAGAACATTACCTGAATTTTTCTATAATATCTACTAGGGCTCACTTGACATGAAGTTATATACATACATACGTACGTGTGTGCATATATACACAGATTAGGTCCACAAAGCCTTTCTTCAATTTAAGGAGAATTATTAACACTTTTGAAACTCTTTGTCAAATGCAATGTTCCTTTGGCCTGTTGTTTTTAACAAAATCTCAACCATTCAGATTTACCAAAAAAGACTTGAGAGCCAGATGCTGGGGTGGAAACACACAAATGTGACCATTTGCCTGCATAAAACAGTTCATGAAGACCCCACTACTGTGCAAGTGCCCTGTGCTAGATTAAATGCCTGGCCAGGCCCCAGGTCATCCTTCGGGTCCTAGGAAATCTAGTATTTGGTTACTACACAGTGGCAAATAACCCATTCTGTGGTCTGTCATGAGAAGTCTTCATTATAGGGTTGAGGAGAGGGCTCAGGGGATAAAGGTGCCTGTTGCCAAGCCTGACGACCTGAGTTCAATCCCTGGGATCCACATGGTGTAGAAGGTTGTCCTCCGAACTTCATACCCACTCATACAAAATAAATAAATAAACACTCATTCTCATATACCTGAACTTTTAGAAGAAAAAGAAAATCTTTTTTAGAACAAAAAGAAATATATCATTATAAGTAGCCCAATTTATTTATGTGTGTATATATGTAAATATATAGTATGTGAGTGTGTGTGAGACGGTACCTATCTTTATTCCCAGCACTGAGGTGTATCAGCATATATATATATATATATATATATATATATATATAAATACATATATATAGTTATATAGTATGTGAGTGTGTGTGAGACGGCACCTATCTTTATTCCCAGCACTGAGGTGTATCATCAGCATATATATATATATGCAGATTTACCTATATAAATCCCAGGCTGCCCTTCAGCTCAGCCTCTCGAGCTTTCAGGTGTGTGCCACTGTATCTGGCTGCCATTTATATTTGTGTTAAAGAAAAAGGAGGAAGCCGGACGTGGTGGCACACGCCTTTGATCCCAGCACTCTGAAGGCAGAAGCAGGCAGATCTCTATGAGTTCAAGGCCAGCCTGGTCTACAGAGTGAGTCCAGGACAGCCAGGGCTACACAGAGAAACCCTATCTCAAAAACAAAACAAAACAAAGCAAAAACAAAAAAAGAAAAAGAAGGACAAGGAATAATAGTATCTTCTGGTTTAGCTGAGCTGAGGAGTATCATGCAGCTTCAGGTAGCTTATAAAGAGCAAAATGAACTCAGAAACAAAAATTCTCTGATGCAAGTATTATCTGTAAGAAACAGAATTTGCTTGCGACTGTAACGCCAAAGTAAAATCCAAAACAAATTGGATACACAGATGCAAAAACTAATTTTTAAAAATGCCATTTCCATCAGTTCAGCATTAAAACTCTTGTGTTTATTAAGCCAGCCTCTAAAACGTTGGTTGGCTCTATTATAAGCACATTATACATTTAAAGCTGTTAAGTGAACTGTCCAAATTAAAAAGATCAATTCCCTCTGATTTATATTGTTGAGATGTCACATAAAATTTAATTTTCCCAAAACATTCTCTGCTGGAACAATTTGAAAGGCCTCTGATTTACATCAAATTTTCAGCCCTTTAATTTTGGGGAGTTTAGTTGTTCACTTTCTTTTATAACATGGCACATTCCCACCCACATGCCAACTTTGCTGCAGTTTTCAATGCATTCCTTCCTTTTCTCATTCTATAAGGGTTCTGTGGACTGCTAAATTAAATCCATTGTCTTCAGCGTGGCTTTCCAGGAAGACAGAATGTGACCCTATTCTAGCTATTTACATACAATTCTCCCTCACTGCACCCCAGATCTTGCAACCCAGAAAAGACTTGGGGCTTCTGTCTCCTGCTCTCCTGCCCCTGACACATCCCGCTGACCATTCTGTAAGGATCCATTTCTAATCTTTTGAAGAGTAGAAAATCATCCTGGTCTGGTCTGCCTACTCATTGTGCCCTTCTGTGGGCTGTATTATGTGTCCTTAACTCAGAGGCGTCCCCTTTTCCCTTCATCTGTTCTGATTCCTCCTACAGTCCCTGGACCCACGGACCCTTTTTTAGCATCTTGAGTTCACGCTGATCTCTCCTTTCCACGGGTTTATAATTTAACATTGCTGGAGAGGTTTCTTTGTTCTTTGGTCTTCTCATTGGGATCACGGTCATCCTGCTGTGATCACGATCTGCTCCATTTCCCCTCACATTTTGTGCTGGCCACAGGGATCTGTTTCTGAAGGATAGAAAGAGACCTTAATGGCAGTTACAGCCTTGACTCAGCCCCGGTTCCAGTATTCACTGAATTTTCTCTTCTAACCATTTCAGTTAAACTTTTTTTTTTTCTTTTTGAGACAGGCTCTAACTCTGAAGCCCAGGCTGGCCAGAAACTTAGTATGTAGTCCAAATTGTTCTCAAACTCACAGCAATCCTCCTGCCTCTGCCTTCCAAGTTGCGTGTGCAGGTGCACATGCGTGCTCACACACAGTGAGTTTTTTTCTGAATATGATTAAATATAATGACATATTAAGGGATATTCTGTAAAATGAGAACATTCTATAAAATCATAATTTTTATTTAACTATGTTTTGAAATATCAAAGAAGGAGGCTTCAAAATATCCTTTTATCTCCAAGAAAGCTATTCTTAGCAAAGGGGCAATTCAGCTGCTGCTCTGACTTTTAGCATGCATGCCAAACTGGCCGAGGCCAACTAATGAGGCCTCTCTGTAACCAAGCTTGAAGCATTTGTTCTTTTCAAGTGTGTCCAACTCATCCCTTCCTCTGTCTCTACCTCCAACACAATTTTTCTTACACCGTTAACCAGAGCCATAGTCTGCCTGCATATCACAAGGCATTCTTTCTGAACCTTCAGTAGAATCATGTGCCTTCACGTGACGGGAACTTCTCAGCCTAAAATGCTGAATCTTTTAGTGTACTTGTGGCAGAGATTTATTTAATGCTCATTGCCATCTTCTTCCACCAAGCACAGAGAAGGAAAACCCCAGTTAGCAGACAAAACAAACCAACATCACTTTTCTCAAGTCTTATGTCCTACCATCTTGAAAGTATTTTCTTCAGCTGATATACTGAGATTCTATTATTAAGTTAATGCTCATACATGTGTATGTAACTTTCTCAGCTACATTTTTTGCCCAGAAAAGGAGCAAACAAACCATCTACCCCTCACCACAGTCCTTGGTTCCAGAGTCTTTCCCTGAGTTTCTACTTCATTCCTACCAGATCTTCCTGGGCCCTCCACCCAGGACCCTTCAAGTGGCACACATACTGCCCACCAGCACAGCCAAAGTACAAGGGAACTTAAAGGAACAAAAGTATATTAGTCACCTGTTCAATGAAATCACCAACACTTCTAATACGCAAACCAGAGAGTGATCACAAGAAGGGAAAACCTACCGACCAATATCAATAATAAATACAGATATGAAAGCAACTCTTCAAAGTACTAACAAATAAAATCCAACAGCATCTAAAAAGCATCATACACCACAATCAAATGAGATGTATTCCTAATGTTCATGGCTGGTCCAACATTTGAAGAGCAGAGTTTGTAATTTACTACATCAATGGTAAGGAGAACCATGTCATGTCAACTGATATGGAAAAAGAAATATATTTAGTGATGAGAACCTTCATGCTTTCTCCTCAAAGATAAAGAAAAACGCATAAGGCATTCTATTCAGCAATGCAGTGGAAATCCAGGCCTATGTTGTAAGACAAAATACAATGTGTATAGATTGAAAAGGAAAAATCAAAGCAATTTTTTCCTAAGAAACAAGAGTCAGTGACAGCCTCGTAGGACCTGTGCACTTTCTTTATTGCATGTCTGTTTTCTGTTTCAAAGATGTCAACTCTCTATTACTGTTTCCTCCTAGTTCCTTTGAATTTAATGTGAAATTCTGTTGTAGATTCATTTTTATTTTATTTTTTTTATTTTTAGAGACAGTGTTTCTCTATATCTCCTTGGCTATCCTGAACTCACTTTGTGGACCAGGCTGGCCTTGAACTCACAGAGATCCACCTGCCTCTGTCTGCCAAGTGCTGGGATTAAAGGAGAGTGCCACCACGCCCAGCTCTGTTATAGGTTCTTAAAATGGAAGCTCACAGCGTGTGGTTTTCAATCCTCTCTATACACATGTAAAGCTATAATTTTAAAAATTCCTGCTCTTCCTCCATTCAGATGCCTTAAAGGGTCATATTTTCATTTTAGTTTAAAATATTATAATTTCATTACATTTTTTCAGACTTATAACTATTTTAAAATGTGTTTCTACCAGATATGGTGGCACACATCTATAATCCCAGCACTTGGGAGGTGGAGGAGTTCAAAGTCATTTCAGCTATTTATTGAGTTTGAGACCAGCTTGTCACCAGAGACCCTACCTCTAAATAAATAAATAAGGATTGGTGGTAATGGTGAATAGTACTTACTGCCAAGCCTGATAGCCCCAGGATATATGTGGGGGGAGAAGGGAGACTACTGCAAATTGTCCTCTGATATCAACACATGCAGTGTGGCATGTATGCATGTAAATATGATTTTAAAATTAAAATAAATAGGGGTTAGAGAGATGGCTCAGAGTTAAAAGCATGTCTTCCTCTTTCAGAGTACCTGGGTTTCATGCCTAGCACCCATATCGGATGGCTCACAGCTGCCTATAACTACAGCTCTAGGAGGAGCAGACCACTTGTGTGTGTGTGTGTGTCTTAATTTCCAACACTTCTAAGGGATTTCTTAGTTATTTTCATATTATCCACTTTTAGTTTGATACAACTTTAGAATAAAGCATACTCTGTATGATTTCAAATTTGGTAGGACTTGCTTTATGGCCCAACATGAAGTACATTTTGATAAATAGCTACGTGCTGCTGAAAACTGTACAGTTTGCACCTGTTATGTATGGTGATCTATAGACTTCAACTAGACCAATGGTATCTTTACTGAGTTTTTTCCAGATCATTCCATTAGTTATTGAAATTACATTGAATTCTTCAATAATAGCTGTAGGTTTATCTAATTCTCTCTCTCTCTTTTTTGTCAAATAGCCCATGTTTCCTTCACCTTAGTTTATTTGTTATAAAGCTTGTAGGGACTTTCAGTTATTGTATGTTCCTCTTAAAAGGCACACAGAGTACAGAGAAATCACCGTAACCCTGCCAAGGCTGTCTTTTAGGTCAGTTTAAGGATGGTTGTGTGGGAGTTGGCTTTATTAGTAGGCCGCCCATGGTCGTTTGGATGGGGTTTTGCTAGTCCACGCAGGTCTTGTGATCATGCTGATGCAAAGAGCCCTGAACAGCAATCCAGCCTCCCAGCAACTGCCTTCCCCTTACGGTTTCGTAGTCTCTGCCTGTGCTGGATCAGCTCAGGAGTTGGCAAACACTTCAAGGGGGAGGTTCATGTCACCTATGGGTTCACTTCCTGCTGTTCTCTGGGCCTCCTACCACCAAGTCTTTGCCCCTTTGGCAGTTCTGAGCTGCATTCTGTCTCTTCAGGGAACTGTAGAGGTGCTGCTTGGAGTAGGTCCTGCACTATGAATCGGGTGGGGATGAATTTGGAGTTCACGTTGGTGGGACTGCCTTCTCTCCAGGCTCATTCACACTCCTCACTTTCTATTTATGTTGTGTGTTCTGTCTTCCTGTTAGAGTCTTTGAGTACAAGGGTTAGTTTGATATAAGCTACTCTGTTATGGCTGGCTTCCGAACTCTTTTTCTTTTATATTTAAGTATGCTATATAGTATACATTTAGAGAACTAAAATCACTTAGGAGACTGAAATGAGGAAATTACAAAGGCAAAAGAGACTGAATTATGAGCTACAGGATGGTGAGATTAGTCAAAATCACCCAAAAGTCTTTTGAACTCATTATTCTATTTAGAAAAGTGCCCCTCCTTTCTTCATGGCTTTTTGTTTTGATTTGGTTTTTGGTTTTTGAAGCATAGCCCATTACATAGTTTAGGAGGGCCTTGAACATAGCAGGTAACCCAGTTTTAATTTGAACTCTACTGAACCTCTTACAAAGTGCTAGAATGACAAAGTGTTCAGATTAAAAGCAGACTCTGACAGCATCTAATTTTTTTTTTACATTTATTTATTTCTTCAAGTTACATCTCAATCAGAGTCCCTTCCCTCCTCCCCTTTCCAGTCCCACTCTCCTACCCTCTTCCCCCTCACCCTCCTATCTACTTTAAAAAAAAATTTAAGGTGTATATTTCCCCCCAACAGATCTCCCTTTTAGTCCAATAAAAGGTTTTTTTTCTTATAACAATAAATACAATACAAAACAATAAGAATAATTAGTCCACAATTATGAAAATTATAAGGTATAACATACATTCCCAATGTCCAGTCCATACATATTTGTCATCTGATAGTAATATTCTATTATCTATCTCTATGAGTTTAAAGTTCTATACCTAACTCAGTTTCCATCCTAACTTGCATTACCAACTTAAAAACATCTTCTTAGACTTAGAACATCCATTTAATTCCTAAACAACTTAAAACTTAACTGTGAGACTATAACTATCTAGTCTTCAACCACATCAGAGACCTGAGAAGGATAAATATATCTGAATAAATAGGAAGTGCAGAGCCAGCAGCTTCTAAAACTAAAAAATTACAAACAACTGGCTGCCTGGACAGTTCCCAATTTCTCTCTATACATTGGAGCATCTATTTTTAGCCTTTTGGCCCAGTATCTCTGACAGCCATTAATTGTAAAGCAGGAATTATGAAGGAGTTGGCTACCCTGTCTTGGCAGAGCTAGGGTGTCAACTTACCTGCTTCCAAGTTTTCTCCTTTTTGGACAGCATTCTGTCTACAGTTGAAGCAAGGGCTTTCTCTGGCCCAGTCACAAGCTTGCCACTGACACCAGCTAAATTTTATTGATAGGTTTGTACTTGGTTGAGAAAACTAATGTTCTTGTTTCAAATGTGTGTTTATTTATTCTTTATGTGTATGTGCTTGAAGGCCTGTATGTGCACCATGTGCACCAAGGAGATCAGAAGAAAGTATCAGAATTACTGGAACTGGAGTTAGAAGTGGTTGTAAGGTACCATGTGGGTACCAGGAATCAAGCCTGGGTCTTCTGCAAAAGAAGTACATACTCTTAACTGCTGAGCCCTCTCTCCAGCCTGAAAAGACCAATGTTTTATCTCTCACCTACTATGTAAAATCCATGTGATACAGGACCTCTCTTCCTTTCACCAATTGGTTTTATTATTTGTCAGTCAAGGTAGAGGACCACAAAGTCCGTACTGCTCAAGTCCTTCAGGAGCAAGCAGAGCATAAGTAAATAGAGAAATACGGTCTAAGGGACTGACTTATCTTTCCGACAGTGTTGTCTGAGGTCAGCTGAATTTGATAAACAAGGTTTGCCCTGGCCCTGTGTCTTCCTGTAGTGATCTATGCACTTTAACACCTTCTCCAACTCCGGAACATTTTCCACTCATGCTCTGTTTTTCTTTACCTGTTTTAAGTAGAGCTGCGAGTTGACACACCCTGACGGTTGTTTCTTCCTCATCTGGGCCAGATTGTCTCGCCTAACCCCTAGAACAGCGGTTCTCAACCTTCCAAATGCTGGGACCCGTTAATACAGTTCCTCATGCTGTGGTGATACCCCAACCACAAAATTATTTTCGTTGTTACTTCATAACTGTAATTTTTTTACTGTTATGAATAGTAATGTAAATATCCGTGCTTTCCAAAGGTCTTAGGTGACCCCCATGAAAGTGTTGTTCAACCCAAAGGGGGTTGCAACCCCCACATGTTGAAAACAGAGCCCTAGAATATAAGAAAATGCAGGCATTTGAGTGTAGTGCTGATTTTGGGAGTGCTGGCTGGTCTGGTGGGCCTGATCAGACTATCAGGAGTCAGAACAAAATTAACTAAACAAGAATATGATCCAAAAGGTGGGTGTCGTGGGTGTGCTGGCACATGGCTTGTGGTTCCAGTAGTGGCAGGTAGCAGCAGCAGGATGAAAAGTTCAAGGCTATGTAGCTCCTACACAGTGAATTCAGGGTTAGCTTGGGCTACATGAGACCCTGTCACGAACAGCCACAGCCATATTTGTTGTTTAAAAAAAAATCTCAGTTGTTTGATTTTACCAATAAAGGCTCAGGAACCAGATGCTGAGGTGAAAACCTTTTAGCTTAGAGAGACAGAGAAAGCACCCAGCTGACTTTCCTCCTCAGCCAACATCCCAGCAGGAATGTCCCTCTCCTACACCATCTCAAAAAACCTCCTTCAAAATGAATGTCCCTCCCTTCTACTTACTATGCATTCTTTGTCTGTCCTCCTGACTTCTCTTATTCTCTATGTTTTTTTTCTTAATAATCCTGTGTTTAATTCCTGTCAATTGTTTGCTTGTTCTGCCTCTTGACCTGTGGTTGACTTTATTTAATCCTGTCTTAGATTAAAGGTACGTGCTAGGGTTGAGCCACATCACAACTAGAAACAGGTTTTTCCAGTAAATAACACAATCTCCAGGTTCATAATGTGATCAAATATCCTGCAACACATAGTGGTATATTATTGTGATTGTAATGTTCTAAAAACAGCTGAATTGTTGGACTTGGCCAGATAGTGCTTCAGAGGCAGCCTCATCACCTCAGGGACTACTTCCTAGGCTTTGCCTCTGTCCCAACCTCTGTCAGCTGTTATAGCATCCTTGCATTGTACTAAGTTCAGCCTAGCTGGTGTCCCTCTCATAAACATGGCACAATGAAGCAACTCCATATAAATTTATCTGCTGATTTCCCTGCCATTCTGGGAGGTCAGCACCTTCATTTCAAAGATGTAGAACCTGAGAGTCACAGAGACAAATCTGTCTTCCCATGGTCTTAAAGCTTAGAATGTTGATGCAGTGATCTGTTATGTATTCTAAATGTTAATTAACCCGCTCCCTGTAATGTACACCAAGTAATTCTGTGTTACTTTGCTTTCTAATCATTGTCTCTGATTGGCTTTAAAAAATGCTAAGGCCTGTGATTGAGTAGAGAGAGAGAAATAGGTGGGGCAAAGGTTTGTGGGCTGCTGGGCGAGACAGAGAGGGTCATGGGAAGAAGAAGCCAAAGGGAGGCAGGAGAGGACACACATGATGGGTTAGAGATAGAGGAACACCATACCACATGGCCTGAACCATTGGCATAGAATGGAGAATAACAGTCCAAGGGGATGTGTATGTGGGGGGGGGGGGGGGGGTTTATTTGGGGAATAGAATAAGGTAGAGTAGGTGGGCCAAGATTCCACAGTCTGTGTGTGTTCATTTATAATGGCAGGTTAAGGATTAACACTGCTTTAGTATAAATACTAGAAATAATTAAGTATTTCTACAGAATGTTTTGGTGCTTGTGTTGAGAACTGAAGTCTAGACTGAAACTTAGCATCTGTCTGATGTTGTTAATAAACAAATACGAGATGGGTAAATCCCCCCAAGCCACCTACTGAGAAATGGGAACTTTTTTTTAAGTTGATTTTTGTCAAATAAGCAACAATCCAGTCTAGCATCCTTTCATGTCTTAATTTAAGTTTCTCTCAACTATAAGGGATCCTTTCCTACTTACTGAACACCTACAATGCGCTAAGAACACATAGTAACACAAAAGATATAAAGCATATGGTTAAAAATTATAAGTAAGTATAACCCCTAAAGAGAATAATTGAATATTTTTTGTTTCTAAATGTGTATAACCTTTGGCCAGGTTTCTGTTCCTCTACTTGAGGAATGATCCATCCATATGCATTAACTCTGCGGTCTAGGAATCCTGCAAATATGTAGATATATGCAAAGTAAATATTTTCAAATTGAAATAGGTGTTTAAAGAGGGGAAAGGAGTTGTGTTAGTCAAAGAACAGGGCTTGGGTTTCCACATAGTTGAGCAGGAAGAGAGAGTGAATGTGACATTAAGAACTGGCTTATGTGTTTTGGGTACTGGCATTCTGGGCTGAGGTCTGCACTGCAGGCCAGGGTCTGGAAGCTGAAGGTGAAGCAGATACTGCAAAGAGGAATTTCCTCTCCCTTGGAGACATTTCAGTTCTACATTTAAGTATTTTACTGGCAGGATGAAGCCTATTTAGAGGAGCAAAAATAATCTTCACTTGAAGTCACTTCAAGCATATGAATCTTCATTGGGTTAGTGTCTGACTCTGGAGGCAGAAACAGGTAGATCTCTGTGAGTTCAAGGCCAATCTGGTCTACAGAATGAGTCCAGTACAGTCAGGGATACACAGAAACCCTGTCTCAAGAAAACAAAATAAAATAAAACAAAACAAAAAAACCAAAAAAGCCCAGACTGTTTAAGATTCAGTGGCAAGTCAGGTGTGGTAGAATTTGGGCAGCAGAGGCAGGATAAGTGCTACAATGTCAAAGCCAGGCTGGGCTACATAAAGAGATTCTGTCTCTAAATAAATAGACAAATAATAAATAAAAGAAAGAAAGTAATGGAAAGATAATTATAGAAAAAGTCTCAACCAAACTACCTTACAGAGTAAGAATGTGTATTGGTATGTAGCAGAGGTGAACCTACAACTTAGTTATCAACTGTATTTATTAATAAGTATAAACTGTAAGATTAGGCCAATGGAGCAGTTAGCTGGCTGGCAGGAGGCCAGCAGGCCTGGCTTACTGTAACTGGCAGCCTGACCTGTCCTGGGGAAAAAGCCCTGGATCAAGGGTGTGTAGGGGTTAGATAAATTAGATTTAGAAAATATATAGGGGTTTCTGATACTGTTTCTTAATTCGGGGCATGAAGAGCATTATTAGCATGTGGACTAAAAACAGGAAACAAACAGGAGACTTAATAGACTGAAAAACAAGGTTGAAGTCAGGAAAAACAGGAAAGACTTAATGGACTTGAAGAAACAAAGTATCTGGCCTGACATTGTTTTCAGCTGCTAAGTGGGCGGAGCCCAAATTAAGCTGAAACAGAGTTCCTCCTATTTAAGGACAGTGCATGGAGCCCAGAAAAAGAAGAGGCCCCTGATGCTAGAGAGCTCCAAGAGTCCTGCTGAAAAAAGGGCTGGCCATTGATGGCCAGCTCTCTCCCTGAAGCAGAAAGAAGCCGGTGAGCAAAGAAAGCCTGAGCAAGACACCAAAAGGCCAAGGACTGGACCCTGTGGCTCAGCTTTTGCCTGGAGGGGTTTGATCTGTCCGATCAGTGGCCTAGGGGAAACTGTGCCTGGCTTTAAGGACTGAGGCAGAGCAGCTGAGTTCCAGATTCAAAAGAAGTAAGTTGGCCTGCAGATGGCTGGGGTCTCCCACAGAGAAGAAAGCATGAAGCCTTATTTAAGGTGAGACTGCAATAACCAACTTACCCTGACAAACCTGCATCTGAGAGATCCAGAAAAAGGACTGCTAAGTGCGTTAAAGAATCTACAACAAAGACTGTGTTCCTGATGACTGAGGACCTGCCCCAGAGACTGTATCATTCTAAAAGATTAGAAAAATAATTATCAATAGGTTTAGTGGATAGGTTAAAGGGGTTGTAGGAATTTATAGGATTAATAGTTAAGAAATTGTTGGTGTTTGTCATAAGTGAATTTAGTAATAAATAAATAAGTGTTAAATAATAATTTAAAAGATCGGTTATAAGGGTGACCTTCACCACCTGCAACCTAAACTCTGTTAACTAATATCTTCATTAATAACTATAAGTTGTTATATTAGACTGGTGGAGCAGCCCATGGCCTGGTGAGAGACTGGCAGACCTGACTTGCCTTAGAAGCCTATAAGGCCTGGTGGGGCAGCTTGGCGGGGCAGCTGCTGGATATTTGTTAATAACTTTAAACTGTTATATTAAGCCAGTGGAACAGCCAGCAGTGGCCTTGCAGGGTAGCTGCAGGAGCCTTCCATGAGGTCTGTGGCCGGAAGCCTGTAGGCCTTCCAGTCTGAAACCTGTAGCGGCCTTTCTCTCAATAATTAAGTACACCAAGACCTTTTAATGTTTCAATGCTTAGCCCTTAGCTGGGCAGACTCTCAACTAGCTAATCTAAATTAACCTGGGCTACCTAATCCCAAACAGCCATGTGGCCTGCTGTACCTTCCAGAGCTCTCAGACTCATCTGTCTGCTTCTGTGTCCCCTGGTGTAAAGAGAGCTTCTCTGTGTAATACCCAGGGTTCCTTTCTTGGCATCAGGAAGTCTCACTTTCCTATACTCTTTCTGCCCAGCTAATTGGCCATCAGAGACTTTTATTAACCAATCAGAGAATGCCTCAGAAGGGGCGGTAACCAGATCTCAGCATTGAAATCAGTCTCTCAGAACCAATGTATTAGATCTTCCTCCAACACAGATGGGTCCAGAATTAGGGTTCCTTTGGTTCTGGGTATCTGCATAACCCTCCATCTTTTAAGGACTTTGTGCTCAGTGATTTGTCTAGATGATTGCAGAGCTTGAAAAAGAGAGAAACCATCTTTTCCTGAGATATCTTCATCACACCTCTTTTCATGTCTCCTCACTGGTCTGAATTTTATCATGAGTCTACAATTAGACTAATCCATGCCACTGATATACTTAGTGTGGAGGGGCTGAGTGGTCAGTAGTGAAAGGAATAGATAGCCATGATTCCCATGGGCCAGGATCACCCCTCCTTCTTGACAATGACTGTACAGCAGAAAGACTGGAATGGCTCAAAGCAAGCATCCCTTGGTTCGCGATGTCCCAGCCATCCCTGGCTGTCTCAAGCAATAGACATCTTTGCATACTAATGGGTGAAAACACGTATATTGGGTTAAACCAATTCAGAACCACAGCAGAAGGGATTTGTGAGTATAGTGCTTGCTGTGCAAACTTGAGAACCTGAGTTTGCATGTTTAGCACCTACATAAGAGCTGGGGGGATTACATGCCTGTAACCCTAAAGCTGGTTGAGAGTCACAGGGCAGAGATAGAGGGATCCCTGGAGCTTGCAGGCCAGCCAGTCTAGCCAATTTGTGAGTGTCAGGTTCAGTGAAGAGACCTTTTCTCATGAAGGGACACTCTACAAGACCTGACCTCCACATACACTTGGGTACATCATGTGCACACACACACACACACACACACACACACAGAGAGAGAGAGAGAGAGAGAGAGAGAGAGAGAGAGAGAGATTATTCTTTGCTTATCAGATTGATAGGAGAAAAATGTTTAGTAAGTATTGGAGTCAAGACTGAGAAGAAAATTGCCCATTGCTAATGTGAATACAGATGGGTACAATCTTAACAAAAGGCAACTTAAACAATGTCTTTATCATTCAAATGAACATATCCTGCACCAGCAATTCTAAATTTGGACTTTGTCTAAAAGGGAAGTATGAACAGTCATATGCAATATCTCTGTTTATTATCCATAGGTGTCTGTGCAGTTATGAAAGAGAATAAGGCTCTTTTGTGTGTACTGGAATAGAATGATCGTCAAGATGTTTTGTTACATGAAGGGGAAAGAAGTTCAAAGAAACATTTTTATGTGTACATGCATGTGCATGAGTTTAACGATAATTTAAATATTTATTTACTGCTTTTAGATCATTATGAAAATATAGGAAAACTTCATTTTTGTTTTCTATAGGAAAAGAAATTTGTTGTCTAAGGGAAGGAATAGTGGTGGAGACTTTTAAAAAATATCAAATACCTTTGGCAGTATTTACATTTTGAACCCTATCTCCTACTCAAAATTAAATATAATATTTTAGGGCTTACAAGATGCTTCAGTGGGCAAATGGACCTTCCACCAAGTCTGATGACCTGAGTTCAATCCCTGGGAGCCAAATGATAGAAAGACAAGAACTGACCTTCATGGTCCTGACACATCTACACACAGAGATATAATAAAAATAGTATCTGCCATTTACATGAAAAGGAATTCTGTCACTGTATGGGGCTACTCAAATGACCCTAAGCCAGGGCAGAGGACAGCAATGGCAGCAGAACATATGGTACACACTTTAAAACAAGTGTTTGGATAGTTTCTTCTTAAATTTTGTGTGTAGTTAGCTTGGGTTAGGGACCACACAAGCTCTCATGACAGTTGGGCAACAAAGTTACCCAATTTGTTGATTTCACTATTTCCTATTCTCCTCCTCCTCCTTCTTCTCTTCCTTCTTCTTTTGAAGGTCATTCAAAAGCCGTGAGAGACGGCTGTAGGTAGGTAGCTCAGTGATAAAGCACTTGTCTTACGTGGCATGTGCAAAGCCCTGAGTTTGTTCTCCAACACCATATAATAAAGAAATAAAATTGAAAACACACACATACAGAGCAGCAACGAGGAATCAAATATGAATTAAGCTCTTTTTCCGGCCTCTTCTTTCAACTGGCTGCTTAACCTTGGTGTGATAGAGTCTCTCCTGTATTTCCTGAATCAGCTTTGCTATTAGCCGTATCCATCAGAACAACGGGCATATTCCATGTGCAATGAAATGGTGATACTCCCACTCAGAAAATTCTTGGGCCACTTTTTGGAGGAAGCTGATCTTGAAATCAGAATCTGTAGGCATCGGACCTTCAGTGACCGCTGTTTCAAACTGAGATGTGATTTTAGAAAAAAAAAAAAAAAAAAAAAAAAAAAACAGGAACTCAGACAGCTGACTGTAGGCAGACAGCAGCTGTGTCACACACTGGTCTTTGACCTTTTTCTGGGGCCAAGAGTAGTTCTTGCTGGTCTGAGGAAGTGGTCAGAGAGCAAGCAACTCTGTATTGCATTTTCTTTGCAGGATGGAACCCTCTGCAGCTGAGTGAGTTGCAGCCCGCCTGCCCGTCTGTGGGCTGGCAATGCCCACTCCATCACTAACAAAAACACTTACACAAGGACAGATGAGGAAGTCTCTACCAGAGGGGGCTGGGAAACAACTTGGAGGAAGTAACTTGCCCTCCCCACTCTGCTGGTAAACATGGGATAGAGCTGGGGCCTCTTCCCTGATTCTGTTTGCACTGCACACTCTGCCTTCATGGCCCTGCAGGAGCCTCTTTGCTCCTGGTGGTGTCCCTGGGCTTAAGTTTAACTTGATTTTATCTATATGTCTTTTATTAAGATTTTTAAAAATGTTTTTGATTGTGTGCATGACTGGTGTGTGTGTGTGTGTGTGTGTGTGTGTGTGTGTGTGTGTGTGTGTGTGT
>CAJQZJ010000289.1:31242-46248 GCA_907164525.1 Lophiomys imhausi
AGAGGCTGTAAGTTTAAGATCAGCTTGGTCTACATAGTGAGTTCTGGGCCACTCTGAACCAAGAACAAACAAACAAGTATCCTCAGCTTGTGCACAGTGTTCCTCCTTAAAAATAAAAGTTTTGTTTTCTTTGTTTACACTTGCTTATTTTGTGTGGGGGTGTATATGTGTGTGGGTGTGATCTTGTCACAAGTAAACGTAGAGGACAGAGGGCAACTGTGGTAGTCCTATCTCTCCTTCCAGTTTATGGGTTCCAGGGATCCAACTTAGAACATCAGGCATGGCAGCAAGTCCCTTTCCCCACTCAGACATCTTGTCAGCACCCTCAACCTGCCATGTTGCTCTTTTTGAGTTTGTGTTTACATACATATCCAGAATGTCATAAATAAATTTTCCTTTGTAGCTTGGATTGCAGGGTTATAGGAATTTCTAAATAATATTCTTTTTGCTTGTGCTTGTTTTAGTAATGAATATTTTTAATATCTTTAAAAAATACTTAAAGAGCTATTGAACAGTGAAGAGAGAACCAGGCTTGGTGGTGCAGGCTCTTATCCCAGCATGGTGGTGCAGAGGCAGGAAGATCAGGAATTCAAAGCCATCCTCAGCTACTTGGTAACTTGGAGACCAGGCTGCCATACCTGAGAACCTACCTTAAAATGAGGTGGGAGTGAGAGGAAAGGACAGAGAGAACTGTGTTGTGGGCAGAAGGCAATAACAGTTTCTGAGTTGCATGGTGACCCAGATACTGAATTCAACCATGCACTTCCCAGTGTTAATTGCCTGCTCTGTGCATTCCTTAGGTGTTGAGTGATATCTACATGGTTTTGTTTGGGGGGACAGGGGAGGAGTTGATCTCCTGTTGTCCAGGCTGGCTTTCAACTCGTAATCCTCCTGCATGCTAGGATTACAAGTATGGATTCCCAAGCCAGCCCTTTTAAATTTTTTTTTTTTTAGTATTTAATTATTAAATCTTCAATGCTGCATTGCTTAACGAGAGGTGCTGGATGAGATCAACAGCAAAACTTTTACAAAATCTCCTAGCCAGAAGTACTGATTTAGAAAGACTGGGTGGTTTGATTATTGATGTCTAGCAAAGCCTGTCTGAGTGTTAGATGCTCATCCTAGGGGAGAATTCCACAGTGTGTAAGATGGTCCACCAGGGTACTAGCGCAATTATCAAGATCAGTTTTATTTCTTGTTCTAAAACTCTACCTGTACATATTAAACTGTATAGATATTGATATGATGTTTATAACTGGAAAACAAGTACATTTACATATCTGAAGGTGTGTTAAAATGTTTTTTCTTATGCCCAGGGTGGGTGATGGCAGGCTGAGGCAGCAGGATAAAAAGTTGAAAGCCTTCCTGGACTGCCTAGTGAGTTGAAGGCCAGCCTGAGGAACTTAGTAAGACCCTGTGTTAAAATAAAAATAATATGGGGCATAGGATATAGCTCAGTGGTAGAGGTCTTGCCTAAGATGCACAGGGCCTTGTGTTTGGACCTCAGCACACACAACAAAAGCACAATCCAAAACTTCACAGGCAGTTGCTTCAGGAGCCTTACAATGTGCTGATAATGCATGAACTCAACTCAAACCCATTCCCGCTGGCCGTCCCTGCTGGCCGAGGTGACAACAAGGAGGAAGGAATTTACGTTGTTGATTATGACTCACTGTGACCTATTTCACTTCCTGCCTTGGGTGTGCTGTTTTTTTATGACTCTAGTGTCATCATTTATGGGCAGACTGCCTTCCCAGGTAGGCTCCTCTGTCCCCTTTGTGCAGACACATGCACATACATGCAGCTGCTAAGAGATCCAATTGTGGGAAGCCCTGAAGCCCTGTCTTTATTTCTTTATCCCAATGTTCTCTGCAAAACCAACTAGATAGTCCTAACGTTAGAAGCAAAACAAGTCACAGCAGTGAACAGTTAGTGACTAGATCTTGGGTAGAAAGCTAGAACAATGGAAAAGAGTAAAAAGATATTCTCCTGAGCCCTGGGTAAGTGTGGAGAACAGAGTGAACACACATATATGACTCATCTCCCTTAGGAAAAAGTGGGAAATGTTAAAATTAATTTTTACTTCACTCCTCCTTTTTGAGACAGGGTCTCTCTGTGGATCTCCTGCTGGCCTGGACTTGCTTTATAGACCAGGTTGGCCTGGAACTATCAGAGATGGGATTACCTCTGCCTCCTGGGAGTGCTGGGATTAAAGGGCTGTGCCACCACACCCAGACAGCAACAGTTTGTTTTGCATGGCTGATTAGTTGGTTTGAGACAGGATACTACTAAGTTGCCCAGGCTGGCTTTGAACTCATGATCCTCCTGCGTCAGCCTGCTTGGCACTGGGATTTCAGGCATGCACCATCATGCTCCCACAGCAAGAGAGTTTTGAAAAGGTGGAAGGCAAGAGTTGTGACCACTGATATCAGTAGTGGGAAAACTGAATCCTAAGTCAGCACCAACCACAGAAATTTAAGAACCCAACTAGAGTCTCCCAAGGCTTAGCTCCAGACAGCTCTGGCAGTGCAGTAGAGCTGTGGAAACCAGGAGTGACTCAGTAGCTGTTTAGGAAGCAATTAGACTCCCATACACCTCCCCTTTCTACAGATCTAGTCTGTGTTCCCAGAGAGCTTAGAAGAGATGGAGATTGGAGGTAAGAACCTGGGTGCTGTCCTAGCTTGCTGGAGTTGTGTGCTTTGAGTCTCTCAGAAGAATTGGATCTCCCCCAAGAGGAAAAATTCTGAGGCACTGATGTGAGGTTCTCTGATGTGAGGTTCTCTTGTCAGAGCATACAGAAAGACCTCTGGCCAGAGTATCCATTCTGCTTTAAAAAGTGCCCATTCTTAAATAAGAACAGATAATATAGCTTTATCTGATGTAGACATTTTTTTTGCATGAAGTACAGTGACAAATACAAACAGGAAAACAAACAACAAAATGCAGCCTAAGCGAGGGGGACTAGGAGTGGAGTCTAGTGGCAGGGAACTTGCACATTGTGACTGAGGCCCTAAATTCAATCCCTACAACAAAATAAAATATAATAAAAGGGAAATTGTAGGTTTATAAAAACATTAAATACTCTCTGAATTGTACTCTTAGTTAAACACAGAACCATCAAACAGGAACACAATAAGGGAAAAAGGAATACTTGGGGAAAGGAAGAATCCTTAGAAATAGGGGGCTGGAGATGGCTCAGCAATTAAGAACACTGGCTGTTCTTCCAAAGGACCAGGGTTCAAATCCTAGCACCAACATGGCAATTCACAGCTGTCTGTAATTACCAGGCGTGCTGGTGCTCAGGAGGCAGAGGCAGGAGGATCTCTGTGAGTTTAAGGCTGTCCTGGTCTACAAAGTGAGTTCAGGACAGCCATGGATATACAGAGAGACTGTCTCAAAAAACCAAAAAATAAATAAAATAAAATAATTCTTAGAAATATAATAATAGAAACAAAAAATGAATAAAAGTTAGAAAATAAAGAACATATCTCTCTGAAATTGAGGCAAAAGTGGGGAAAAAAGGACAAATGAGAGATAAGAAAATTAAGAGACCAGAACGCTAATATACTCAAATGGGAGTTCCAAAAAGAGAACAAAGGATAAAAATCTCTTCAGGTGGATCCATGACACATTGCAAACACACATTTCTGAGATGAGAGGCCACCAAATGCTTGCCTGATGATGGAGAATGGACCCACATGCCTGGAAAATCGTAGAACACGGAGGTTACAGAACTGCCACAAGTGTCCAGAGAAAAGCAGTGCCAGATGGGGGTTGGAAATTCTTCAGAGTTCTCACCGATAACACCCTTGAGTCCAGCCAGCAATGATTTTCATATTTCCCAAAGCAATCACTTATGACTTCGGCCTTTTTGCCTTCCTCAGTATGCTGTGGTCGTTAGTCCTCATTGTGGACTTAATAGGTTTAAAATCACACAGACGACTTGTCTTGAGCATGTCTGTGAGGGTATTTCCAGAGAGGGTTAGCTAAGGATGGAAGAATCACCATGAGTGTGGAGGTGCCATCCATGTGCTGGAGTTCCACGCCAATAAAAAGGAGAAACTCCAGCAGGATGCCAGCATCCACCCACACTCTGACCATGAAGCACACCACGACAAGCAGCCTTGCTTCTGCTGACTTTCTCAAACTGGCAGGCAAATAAACACTTTTTTCTTTAGGTTGGTTATTTTCAGGAGTTTTTTGTTTTGCTTTGCCTTGGGTTTTCACATTGTAATCAGAAAGGTCGCTAATATGTAAGCCATCAAGTTTTAGGATACATTGAAATGTTTTCAGACATGCGTCTTTGCAGAAATGTGCAACACATGGCCCCGCCTTAGGAAATACCCCAAATGACTCAAAACAATGAGCCATGCTCAAGTGGGAGATGGTGAGGTCCCAAGAGCCATGGTTCAGGAAGAGCCGAGAACCACACTGGAAGGCATTAGGAGAGGATTTTCATTTTCCCCAGGAGATTGATGAAATTATCAGAATGTGTTAAGGTTCTGAGTGTCTTGAGCCCAGAAATATGGAAACAGCAAACAGAAAGGAAATACACAGAAAATGTAACAAACATTAGATAAGACAGTGAGCTCTGGAGACTCACAAAGTCATACAAGAACAAAGAAACTAGCACATTTATTATAGGCCTAGCTCTAACTAGTGTTCTATAGCCATGGTAGCATAAACATTGAATAGTCTTTTGACAGTACAACAGAGCTACACTAAGGGGGTGGGAGCAGAGGGAATGAGTGGATATGGTCAGGAAGGAAGGCTACCAAGTCTTAACCTTCATGGCTGGGGACTAAATAAGACTGATAATGGTTAAATTAGAAAACAAAACAAGCAGACAAACTTAAAAATAACTTTCCTAGCATTAGTTTAGAGGCCTGGAGATAAATCATAAAAAGAACCAACCAAAAGACTTAAAGTGTGTGGGGAAGACAGAGAGCGTTAGGAGGGGTGTCTTGTATAAGAAGCTCTGTAGAACAGAATAGATTGTAGCTGGGCTTTGTGGCACACAGCTTTGACCCTTGCATGCAGGAGGCAGAGGCGGGTGGACCTCTGTGAGTTAGAGGTCAGCCTGGTCTACATAGTGAGATCTAGGACAGCCAGAGCTACATAGTGAGGCCCTGACTCAAAAAAAAAAAAAAAAAAAACCAAAGAAAGAAAGAAAAAAGAAGTCAGAATATATTGTATATGTGGGTAACTCTGGGGAAAAAAAACAAAAACAGAAAAGTACCTACTAACATTCCATTCAGGAAAAAACAAAGTCAATACCCTCCTCAGTTCCAAACCTGCCACCCCTGGCCAACACACACACACACACACACACACACACACACACACTTCCTCAGACACCCTTTGAAAGGTGTACTGTCTCTGACTGTTCACATATGCCGGCTGCAAAAACCAGTGAGAATGGCTGAATCTTGTGACCGATCAGTGATGAAGCAGAGACACCTAAGCAAACAGACTCATGTTTTTTTTTTTTTAAGCTCTCAATACATTGAAAAGAGAGAAGTTGCAGAATGGGATTCTATGGTTGCATGCTTATGATAAGAGATAAACACATTTCTCAGATGCCGGAAGATGTTACAAGTCTACATTCCAGGGCCGATGTGAATGACAGGCCCAGAATAAGTGCCACTGCCTTGATACACCAAGTACCCTTAGGATGAGGTCTCCTCTCTGACAGGCCTTCCTCTAGATCCCCTCCCTCCCCATTAGGAAGCCTTTGCCTTCGTCTATCCAGAAAGCATGTTCTGCATCTGCCATCACTGCATTGCGTTAAGTTTTCAGGATCTCCTCCAGCCTTCTTCAGTCTGCTGTCAGCTGTCCCTTGAGTCTACACACTTCCTATCTGATAGCCCTCATTAATTAATTAAAATGCCCTCCTCCGCCTGTTTTCTGTGTTGGTATGGCATTCACATTTAATGAGCATGCCATTCCATTCTGCCATTAACATAGTGTTGTGTCATTAGGCCAGTTCTCCATGGTCATCCCACATGTTATGTCCTCAAGGTTTTCATAATCCATGGGTACTCATTCTCCAGGAATGCAGCCATCTTGTAATTATGTGACCTAGAAATGAAATTTTAGACCAGTAGTTTGCAAACTTGGCTGCATAGGTGAGACATGTAGAAGGATTTTTTTAAAAGGTAGATACTAAATCTTACCACTTTAATTGTGTTAAAACATTGGTCCAATGAGGAAATAGGTTCTCATCTAAAATCTTCTTTGCTTCTCCAAAGAGAAGAAAAGGAAAATATTGGCATTATCTTACAGGGCTTTGCAATAAGAGGAGAAATTTGTCAGACTTAATTTCTTTTTCCTTTTCTTACAGTCTTAAAGAAAAGCAATTTTTTTAAAGAACTTAGTCATGAGTGCTCTTTTAGTTTTCTATTCTTGCCATAAAAAAATTACCTCAACTTTAGTGGCTTAAGACAACACGAATTTATTATCTGCTGTTTTGGAGGTCAGGTCTAATTCAGGTCTCACTGGGCTAAAATGAAGGTTTGGTCAGCAAGTGTTCCAGCTCATGAGGCCACCCACACTCCTTGGTTCATAGTCTCAATTCTATAGCCATTAGACCTAAGTCCTTCAGCTACCCACCCCCCTCCTCTCTCATCACTCTCTCCCACTTTTAAGAACCCTTTCAATTGTTTTGGCCTCACAAGATAATTGCAGATAATCCTCCCATGTCTAGGTAGGCCAGCAGGCAGCCGTCTGTTTTTCTCATATGAGCTAATATATTCCCAGTCTGGGGACATAGGGCACAGACATCATGGGATACAGGTAGACAGTATACTGCTGACCACAGACCATATGAGCTTCCTTCTTTTAGGTGTGCTCTAAACAACCCTCCTGCTAAAATTCTAGATGAAAGTTGCAGTCTCTGGGCAAAGTGACACACCCTAACTCGTACCTGAAGATCTAATCTGGAGCCCAGGGACCTGCTGGCACATCAACCTAAAGAACAGCTACTCACATCTTGGTGCTGAAGACCTTGTCAGGCCAACAACCCCATCTCATGCAGTTATGTCCTCAGAGGTTGAAAGAGCTGGGACTGTAGCCATATAGTCACCTCTGGGTTAGATGTCAACACCTGCTGTTAATCTCCGTAGCTGTAAGCCACATCCTCCCCTCCGAGCCTTCCTATGCTCCCCATTCATCAGAAGCTGAAGAGGTAGGGCCCAAAAATCAACATTCTCTAAAAATCTCAGCTTAACTTGTAGACAGCCAAGAATTACCATGTCTTTTATTTTTAATAACTTTTATTTTAATGTTGTAAAAGAATAAAATTTAAACCTTGCTCAAATAAAGACCTATTGCCTTTAGAAATACTTTTTGAAAAAAAAAGTGTACAGATTCATGCATATAGTTATATATGTGATTATCATTCATGGATAGAAGATTATAATCAGATTAAAAGAATGCCCATTGTAAGAAATCCTAGGGCTGGAGATACAACCCAAGTATAGGTTGATTGCCTTAGCACACATGAGGCTGTAGGTTCAGTCCCCAGCACCATAAACAAATAAACACTAATTTCAATAGATTGAAACCAGATCACAAATAATAGTAATTTGCTTTAAAGTAAATTTCCCTGGGTCACTTAGTGTTTCAGTTTGTAAGAATTTAGTTGGCATGTTGCTTTCCAGGGCTGTTTCTGGAGGGTTAAGCATAGTCACCTGGATCCCAAAGGAGTTTGGGATTTCATAGTAGAAAATCTAACTTGCCTGGGGCGTCAGTCTACCAAATCTTCCTTCCCTGAGGGTCCAGCTGCCAGTCTTGTGCAGGAATGCTAACTCAAGGAAGTTCTGGTTTCTATAATTGAGCCTATGTGGTAACACCTTCAAGCTGAGCGCTGGGCTTATCTCTGGGATGGATCCTAATGTCTGAGGACTTCAGGACCTCTAAGTCAGCACTATCTCAGCCTTCTCTTTGATACTCTCTTCTGATAACTGTTCTCTACTTGCATTCTTCTTTCTTCTATCCTCCTTTCCCTTTTCTTTTTCCTTCTCTTTCAGCTTCTCTCCCTCTCTCCTTTCCCCACTCCCTTCCTTGAAAGGGTCTATATATGTAGCCCAGACTGTCCTCCAACTCATAATCCTCCTGCCTCCACCTCCAAGTGCTAGAATGACAGATTTGCACCTCAGTCAGCTTTACTCCTAAACCTTGGCTTTAGCTTGAAGTCATGCTTGACACTTCTTCCCTCCACAAAGCTTTCAAGTATACTCTCCAGTCTCATGCCTCACAGGACAAACTTAACCAAACCCACCAACCAGGGGTATAGGAGTGGGCCTTTTTCTCCCAAGCTGGTGGATCCCCTAGCTGTAGACCCTGACCAGCTCACACTGTATTGCCCACATGGCCATCCAGTCGGGGTTTTGTTGGGGTCCAGTTCCCTAGTACCATTTGTAGCCTAGGGCTGGTCCTCAGCCTACTTGTCTGGAGCCTAACATCCTGCTTAATTGCATTTTCTCTCTGTCAAAAATTAGATTTAGCACCCCAAGTTGCTTATTGGTATTCCTTTTCAAACGCGATAGACTCTCTGGATTATCTTAATATGAGCATTCCTTTTGATAGCAGAGTATGTGAAGGCATACTTTTGGACTATTTATTAATACCTCTAAACACCTTCCAACCCACCAACCCGAGTCACAGGAGAAAGAATACAGACCTACTAAGTCCTAGGTCCTTGGGGCAGCTCATCAACAGTCCAGCCAAATCAGCATACACATGAGCAGATGCATCAGCAACGGGAACAGAGCAAACAGCAACGGGAACACAGCTAATGAGAGCCACCAACAAAGACTGGCAAAGAAGCAGTGGCTTTTGGGGTCCCAAATGGGGTGACCTGGGCTCGGCCTGACCTGGGCTCAGCCCAACCCGGGCTCAGCCTGACCTGGACGGCAATCTTCAGCAAGTCTCGGCGGCAGCAAACTTCAGCAAGGCGTTGTTTTGAGTCGTTTGAAGCAAAGCAGCGATGAGAGGTGATGCCAAACCAAAAGTCCCTCCACCTCCATGTTTCCAGGGCCTCCTTTTATACCTTCTTAAAATATGCATCAGGATGCTTCCTAATTGGTCAATCTTATGCCCTCCTCACGAGGTACTTCCTGTTGACAAAGATCATGCACTCTCCAAGGAGTCTGTCCACCAAAAGATGTAAATATGTTCCCCACATATGACAGTTTTCTGGGTAGCAGAACATGTGTTTTGCTTGTCCCTTTCATGAGACTATTTTTTATTGGTAGACAAAGCACTCCCATATTTTGAGACCAAAACAAAAAAACACATTCATTCGACATAACTGTGTTTCCAAAGAAATCCAAATGTCCACCACAAACTTGCTTTGTAGCTCTGCTCTGACCAGTGTGAGAGATGGCTTCACACCCATCCCTAAACAGCCAGGGCTACACAGAGAAACCCTGTCTCGAAAAACCAAAAAAAAAAAAAAAAAAAAAAAAAAGTTAGATCACATTCTTAAAGCTAGCCCCTAAGTTCTATTCCCTTAGTTGGCCCTTTTCTCCTCCTGAGGCTAACTACCAACATCCAGCTATCAAAGTATTGAAGTCCAGTAATCAAAAGCCTACCAAAAGCAATCAAAACAAACCAACTCATCCTAAAACAGGGTCTTCCCTTTTCCTTTTATAAGCTGCCATTTGTCTATGGGCCACCTCTCTATCCAGAGGCAGTCCTTTGTCCCTCTGGGGCAAATATCCCTTCTTCTTCTCCCCTGTTTGTCTCTCCTCATCCTCTATCTTGAGTCTTTGTCTCTTACTCCCTGCCCTTTATCCCTCTGGGGTAAATAAATCTTCTTTGTTCTGAGAACTTGGTCTTGGGGTGTAATGTGCCACACAATCCTTTCAATCCCTATGGGACCTTCTCTAAGACAATTTAGGCTTATGCCCAGCCTTCTGGTGTCAAGGAATCACTTTATCCTTTAGTTTCAAAGGCTAAGTCTTGAAATACTTGGCAGTAGGGCAATATTTACCAATACTTTTTTTTTGCCAATAAATCTGACTGGCTAATTACCACATATATCTCAAGACAAAACAAGTCCAAAAATATCCTTATCAAATTGATCTGCCTCATTGCTAGTTTCTCAAAAGTTAAGGGAAGACTAAACCATTCGCAACTTTTGACCCTCTCTCTCTATCTCTCTCTCTCTCTCTCTCACCCTCTCTCGCTCTCTGTTTGCCTTTGTTTTTGAGACAGGACTTCTCCGTGAATCCTTGGCTCTCCTGGAATTTGATCTGTAGACCAGGCTTGCCTCAAACTCAGAGATCTTCCTGCCTCTGCCTCCAGAGTGCTGGGATTAAAGGCATGCACCACCACTTCCTGGCTTTTGACACTCTTAAGATATTAAATAGATACTAAATGAGTAAAAAGTAATAAAAAGACCAAGAGAAGATATTTGCAAAAGATGTATATGAGCAAGGATTTGTACTTTTGTGAAAAGAACACCCAGATTTCAACAGTAAGAAAATAAACAACAGATCTTGTTCATTAAAAAGCAGATAAGCTCTTGCTTCAACTGTAGACAGAATGCCGTCCAAAAAGGACAAAACTTGGAAGCAGATAAGTCGACAACCTAGCTCTGCCAAGACAGGGTGGGAAAGTCCTTCATAATTCCTGCTTTACAATTAATGTCTATCAGAGATACTGGGACAAAATGAAGACAGATGCTCCAACGTTACAGAGAGAAATTGGGGACTGTCTAGGCAGTCAGTTATCTGTCATTTCTCAGTTTTAGAAGCTGCTGACTCTGCACTTCCTGTTTATTCAGATATATTTAGCCTTCTCAGTTCTCTGATGTGTTTGAAGACTAAATAATTATAGTCTCAGAGTCAAGTTTTAAGTTGTTTAGGAATTAAAAGGATGTTCTAGGTCTAAGAAGATGTTTTTAAGTTTTTAATGTAAGGATGGAAACTGAGTTAAGTATAGAACTTTAAACTCATTGAGATAGATAGATAATAGAATATTATTATTAGGTGCAAAATATATATGGACTGGACATTGGGAATGTATGTTCTACTTTATAATTTTCATAATTGTTGTCTAATTATTCCTATTGTTTTGTATTATATTTATTGTTATAAGAAAAAAAAGAGGGTGGAGGAATAGAGACCCACAAGGGACAAGAACACCACATGAAGAGCAACAGAACCAACCAATCTAGGCCCCTGGAGGCTTACAGAGACTGAAACACTAACCAAAAAAAAAGAGGAAGAAGAAGAGCATATGTAGTCCTAACCTAGGCCTCCCCATACATATATAGATGATAGGCAATTTTGCCTTCATACAGATCCCTTGGCAAGAGGTAGAGAGGCAGTTTCTGTCATGGGCTATGGTGCCTGCTAGTGGAACACCTTACCCTAGCTAGGCTGCCATATTGGGTATCAGGGCAAAAGGAAGCTTTTAGCCCTCATGTGACTGATGAACTGAGGGGGCTTGATATGGATGGGACCACCCTCAGCTGAGGAGAAGGAAAGAAGGGAGAGAAGGAAGAGGGTGGGGGGGCAGAAGGAGGGGACTGTGATCAAGAGGTAACTTGAATAAATAAATAAATGTTTAAAAAAAAAAAAGACAAGAAACCAGGCATGGTGGCAAATTCCTTCAATCCCAGTACTCAGGAGGCAGAGGCAGATGGATCTTTGTGAATTCAAGGCTAGCCTGGTCTACAAAGTGAGTGCAGGACAGCGAAAGGATACACAGAGAAACCCTGTCTTGGAAAACAAAACAAAACAAAAAAGAAAAGAAAAGAAAAAGTAGACAAGATCTCAATAGACAACTCTCCAAAAAAGACATACAGAGAAAATGATCATGTGAAAAGATGCTTCATATATGTCATCAGAGCACTGCAAATTAAAATGAGGCACCACTGCACTCTTGTGTTCAAATTCCAAATACTGATGACATGAAATATTGATGAGGATATGGAGCAACAGGAATGTTCTTTCATTGCTGCTAGGAATGGAAAAGGTGTGGCCACTTTGGAAGAGTTTGGCTGTTTCTTATAAATATAATCTTAATTTTGTGATTTAATAGTTGTTCTTCTTGCTATTTATCTAAGTAAGTTCAGAATTTGTGTTTACATAGAAACCTGCACACTAGCTTTATCCACATTTACTAAAACTTGGAAATAACTAAAATGCCCTTTACTAGTAGAAGAATTACTGAGCAAACTGCTGTACATCTGGACCCTGTTATGTTCTCTGGTGATTTTACAAAAGAAAGAAATGAGCTGTTAAGCCCTTAAAAGACATATGTATAGCAACACATACTGTTAAGTGAAGGGAGTTAATTTGAAAAGGCCGCAAACTATGTAATTCCACATATATGATTTTGTGGAAAACACAAATCTGTAGAGACAACAGAAAGCAGATCAGTGCTTTAAGGGGCTTTATGGGAGAGGGCGGAGTGCCCAGGTGAACCATGGGGTTTTTAGAGTGGTAAACTGCATGATACTATGATGGCAGAGGCCTGAGCATGCATCTGTCAAACCAGTAGAAAGAGCCGGTCAAGGCTGTTCATGTTCCAACACCAGTGTCTGGGAGACTGAGGTGCGATTGCTGTCAATTAAGGTCAGCCTGGACTACATAGTGAGTTCCAGCCCAGCCTTGCCTACGAGGAGAGGAGGTCTATTTCAAAAATCAAATCAATAAAACTATGCAACACAAAGTGCACCCTGACATAAATTATGGACTTCAATTTTTAATAATATAGCAATACTGGTTCATTGATTATAGCAATGTACCACATGAGCAGGTAAATAAATAATGGGAGGATCCATGCTTTAGCAGATGAACGGATGTGAAAGTCAGCCCTGTCAGATCAATATTTCTGTAAAGCTGAAGCTGTTGTAAAAACACCTTGCTAATAAAAAAAAAATTAAAAATCGGGGTTGTTTTTTAATGGTTTATTTTATCTTATTTGAGACACAGTCTGATGTACCCAAGGCTAGCTTCAAACTTGTTGAGTAGATGAGGCTAGCCTCATCCATGCAGTTCCACTTCCCAACTTCGAGGATTATAGGTGTGCACTGCCGGGCTTGGTGTATGTGTGCTGGAGAAGGCACCCAGCTTTGCACATGCTGGTCAAGGACTCTACCCACTGGTCAATATCTTCAGACCCCTTCTTGGTCATGGAAGGCTTAGATTTGTTGTAGAGATCTCAGTTATACCAAACTCTTCCTTGTCCTTGTCATAAAAGGTAGTACCCTGCCCCCTCCAAAATGTCAGAATCCCAACTGAACCTGGTAATGTCAACCTGTAATCACAGTTACTTAGAGACAGGAGGATTACTATGAGATTGAAGCCAGCCTACACTAACTATATAGTGAGCTCCAGGCAAGTCTGAGCTATAGAATGAATCTCTATCTCAAAAAAAAAAAAAGACAAAACTAACTAAATAACTAACTAAACAAACAAACAAACAAACAGTCAAAAGACTAAAAGAGATGTGGCTAAGAAGCAGAGTACTTGCCTGATATGCTAGAGGCCTTAGAAATCAGCTCATAGAACAAAAATAAAAAAATAAAATAAACAAAACCCAGACTTCCCTCTGGTTCTTCAGGGGGTTGGTGGGGTCTTTCCCCTTTTGTGTTCCATCTGGACTGAAACTGTAATCTCTCCTCTCCTAAGAGCTTATGCTAGCTAGTTTTATGTCAAGTTGACACAAGCTAGAGTCATGGAGAAGAGGGAGACATAATTGAGAAGATGCCTCCATAAGATCCAGCTGTAGGACATATTCTTAATTAGTGTAATGGTGGAGGGCCCAGCCCACGGTGGGTGGGGCCAACCCCAGGCTGATAGTCCTGGGTTCTAAAGCAAAGCAGGCTGAATAAACCAGGGGAGGCAAGCCAGTAAGCAGCACCTTTCCATGGCCTCTGCATCAACTCCTGCCTATGAGATTCTGCCCTGCTTGAGTTCCTGTCCCGTCTTCCTTCAGTGATGGACTCAGATGTTGAAATAAACCCAAATAAATCCTTTCCTCCCCAAATTGTTTTTGACTGTGGTGTTTCATCATAGCAAAAGTAACCCTAAGACAGGAGTGAATATCAGTTTAGAATGATTAACTTGATCTAGAAGCTATACCATGTTTTTTTTCTGTGTTTTAAAGTATTTCCTGTTATAAAAACAATGCATACACATTTCCAAAAATTTTAAGTATAGGAAAAAATCAAAAGATAATTACAGTTTATAAGATTATTTTTATCATATTTCTTCTATGAATATTTTCCACATGAATAGATGTTTATTTCCTACTTTTAAATAAAGATTATTCCAGAATGATGGTTTTCAATGTTAATACAAAGATATTCATCTATATAATTCTTCTTTTGTGTGCACTTTGCAGAAACTGGACATTAAACCTGTTCTACCTCATTTCCCGTTTCCATTGCCAACTCCACTTCATTCTTGATCTTAGTTCATTTTCCCTATGAAAGTAATCTCATTGGCTCACACCTCTTTGAAATCAATCCTATTTCATTAGTCACTTGTACAGACTGTATTTGGCTACATGCCCACTTCTGTCTCAATTCTCTGTGGAAATAAGAGAATTTAACATGGACCTCTTGTGTTGAAATATGACAATCTGCTAATAATTATTTGAAACATCTAAGCACTGATGCCACCACAGGCACTAAATGCTGCATCCCAGCTAATGTGCCAGATTCTCAGGATGGCCAGAGGGACTAGTTAGCGTCTCTAGAATTACTCACACACATTAAAAAGGCGAGAAATCATAGCAGTGCCATTCACAATAGCCAAAGGCAGAAATAACCAAGATATACACCAGAGGAGGAGTGGATGTACTAATTATGGCAAGGAGGTGGGGGGAGAGGGAGGAGGAGGAGAAGAAGAAAAGGAGGAAGAGGAGGAGGAGGGGGAGGAGGAGGGGGAGGAGGAAGAGGAGGAGGAGGGGGAGGAGGAGGAGGGGAAGAAGAAGTAGAAGAAGAAGAAGAAGAAGAAGAAGAAGAAGAAGAAGAAGAAGAAG
>CAJQZJ010000289.1:46258-66836 GCA_907164525.1 Lophiomys imhausi
AAGAAGAAGAAGAAGAAGAAGAAGAAGAAGAAGAAGAAGAAGAAGAAAGTTATTCAGTAGCAGTCAGGAAGGAAGGAAGGAAGTGGCACTGTTCTGGGAAAACATTATGCTTAGTGAAAGAAGCAGAAAAGATACACACTGTCCCATTACAGGTAAATCCACAGAGCCAGGAAGCAGGTGGGCTAATGATGGGGCTTGGAATGGGGGAAGAGGAAGTGATTATCTGTTGGGGTACTAGATTTCTTTTCAGAGTGATGAAAATGTTTTGGGACCAGAGATGGTGGTTGGTCATCCCTGTGTTGTACTAGAGACTATCAAATTGTTCACTTCAATATGTGTCATTGTTTTCTTTTTAGATTTATTTATTTTATACGTTTTGCATGCATGTATGTGTTTGCCTAGAACTGGAGTTACAGATGTTTGTGAGCTGTCTTGTGGGTGCTGGGAAGCAAACCTGGGTCCTCTGGAAGAGCAGCCAGTGCTCTCAACCACCAAGCCATCTCTCCAGCCCCAAGATGGGTAAATTTTTTTTAATGCTATATAGAAGTTACCTCAATTTAAAAGAAAAGGCACAGAAAAAGGTTTCTATATCCTGGACACCCTAGTGGACCTTGACCTTCCTTTAAAAATTCTTGGAAATTTTATAGGTCCAATTAGTGTCTGGTTTTCCTAAGGTTCATGTCTTCTTTTGTCAGTAACATTCATTAATTTGTTCAACAAATGTTTACAAAAGGTCCTTCCAGATGTCAGATGCTGTTCGAGGTGCTGGGGACATGGGGGTGAACCATCTGCCCCGGGGTGGAGTCGAGGGAAAACCTACCCTACCTGCTTCTCACACAGCGGGTTAGAATCATTCATTACTCAGTAAAGTGCCTAGAAGAACTGCATAGCAGCTAGCATGTTTACCATAGGCCTCCTGGCCTAGTCTGGGAGGACTGTGAATTGGTTATGTCAGAAAGTGGGAGGATGAGTGAGGGCAGAGAATAGAGTACAGTGTTTAATACTCTTGAGTGGGAGGGAGCCATAAAGAACATATCTCTCTCTCTCTCTTTTTGTTTTTGTTTTTTTTGAATCAGGGTTTCTCTGTGTAACAGCTCTGGATGTCCTGGACTCGCTTTGTAGACCAGGCTGGCCTGGAACTCACAGAGATCCACCTGCCCCTGCCTCCCAAGTGCCGAGATTAAAGTCTTGCACCTCCATACCCGGTAACAATGTTTATCTTTGATGTTTATTTATATACAGCATCTTCCTATGTAGTTTTGGCTGGCCTGGAATTTTGTGTGTGGACCAGGCTAGACTTGAACTCACAGAAGGGATAAAAAAGTTATCTGAGTGTGGTAATACATACCACATCTAACTGCTTCTACCTCCTGGGCTAAGATTTGAGGTGTATTTGACAACCTTTGGATAATTTTTAATCATTTTTTAAAATTAGCTGGGTATGGTGGTGCATACCTTTAATCCCAGCACTCGGGAGGCAGAAGCAGGTGGATCTCTGTGAGTTCGAAGCCAGCCTAGTCTACAAAGTGAGTCCAGGACAGCCTGGGCTACACAGAGAAACCCTGTCTCAAAAAACCAAAACTAAAACCAAAACCAAAAACAAAATTTCTATATTAATGGTATGCAGCTTGTTTTGAAATCTGTATGTCCTGTGGAGTGGCTAAATAACACACTTATTAATTCACGTGCTTTTTGGGGGGTGAGAAGACAGAAACCATTTTCCCACCATTTTCAAATACCCCATAGTTACTATTAACTGTAGTTACCAGATTGTAGATAAACCTCATGAACTCAGTCTCATCTAAGGGAAATCTTGTGTCCTTTGATTAACATCTCTCCAGCCTATTTCTGCCACCCTGTGATGCCCATCATTTTCTCTGGTAGCCATGCTGTTTTCTCTCTTTTAAATTAGTTTATTATTGTACTTGTTAAATTAAACACATACACATAAACACACCACTTATTTGGAGTTAGGAGAAGAGGACTTTAAGAGTTGGTTCTCTCCTTTCACCGTTTGGTTTCAGGGATCAAAATTCGAGCCAGCAGGCTTGTGGCAAGTGCCACCTGACTGCCCTCTTCCTCCCTCCGTTTTTGGAGGCAAGATCTTACACTGTAGCCCAGATAGGGCTCATCCTTGCGCCACTCCTCCTGACTCAGATTCCCAAATGCTGGGATTTCAAGTGTGAGCTGCCACACTCAGACTCTCTTCTTCTATTAATTCAGCTTTTTCAGATTTCACATATGAGCGAGATCATGCAGCATTTGTGTTTCTATGCCTTGTCTGTTTCAATTACCAAAATGTCCTCCAGGTCTATTCATGTTGTCACAGATGGCAAGATAGCATCCTTTTAGACTAAGTGGTATTCCTTTGTGTACACATGTATTTGTATATCGTACTTTTTATATCTGTATCTGTTGATAAGCATGTAGGTTGGTTTCATGTCTTGGATATCATGTGGATGATGCAGGAAAGTGGGTATTCTGGTATCTGTTCTACATGATAATATTTTCCCTTTGGCTATATACCCACTAGTGGCATTGCTTGGTCATACACAGGTTCTTTTATTTTAAATTATGTGCATGTGTCTGTGTGGGTATATGTACATGAGTAAAGGTGCCTTCAGAGGCCAGAGGTGTTGGACCATCTGCAGAAAAAAATATAACTAATTAAACTATTTACTAGTATTTATATTATCTTTGATTGCTCGGCAGTGTAAATCCTTAACCTGCCATTATAAATGAATACACACAGACACTGGGTAGATTTTAACAAGCCTAGGCCTGGGTTGTGCAATCCTAGCCCATCTTAGCTAACTCATGATTCTATTACCCAAATATAACTCCATATATGAATATGCCCCTTTGGACTATTATTCTCCATGCTAAGCTGATGTTTTAGGCCACGTGGAAGGATCTTCTTTAATCTACCCCATGGTGTGTCTTCCTTGTTTGCTCCTGGCTTCTTCTCTGGCAACCTCTTCCCAAGATGTTCTGTATCTCTCTAAAAGCCCGCAAACCTTAGTCCTGCCTACCTCTGTCTTTGCCCAATCTCCAGGCCTCAGCATTTATTTAACCAATCAGAGTCAATTAAGTAACAGACAGCAAACAGGACCAATTAACATTTAGAATGCTTAACACCACTCCATCAACCATCCTGGAGTTGAAGTTATAGGCTGTTATGAGAACCCGATATGGGTGATGGGAACTGAACTCTGATCCTCTGCAAAAGCAGTGCATGCTCTCAGCCATGGAGACATATGTCAGCAACAGGAGCTCATGAGTAAGAAGTTAGCTGGGTCTCAGAGCTTCCTTTGAACAATGCTAGGACTATGAAGATTTAGGGGACACTAGAACATGAGCTCAATGCCGTTTTCACTATGAAATGGCCATGAGCCTTTGCAGGCCAGGGCTGTATATTATGTCTTAATGTGATATGTTGGAGGGTCGAGCTCATAGGGGGAGAACCCATGATGGTTCTTCACTGTTGATGTGACCTGGTTTAGAATCACCTAGGAGATACATGCCTGCATGTGCCTCTGATAATGATGGTTCCAGAGAGCTTTCACAGTGGAGGGAAGGCCCATGCTGAATGTAGGTGGTACCATCCCATGCCATGGAGGCCCAGACTGAATACGAGGGACAAGGAGACAACCTGATGACTATTAGCATTCATCTGCCTCTTCTTCCTGACTGAGGACACAGCATGACCAATCCATCCCTTGCTCCTCTCACTATGAGTTCCTGCCATGACAGAATGTCTCTCTTCAAAACTCAAGTCAAAGGAAACTTCCCTCCTTTAAACACTGATATAAAGTGTGCTTCTTTAAAGTTTGTGTCTTCCAACTTTCCAAATTCTGGTGAATTCTGTTTTATATAATTCTGATTAAAATTATAGGTGTATGGTACATTTATAACTAGTACATCCCTCTTGACAAGCTAAATAAAAAATCTATTTTGGGGGCTGGAGAGATGGCTCAGTGGCTAGGAGCACTGACTGTTCTTCCAGAGGACCTGGGTTCAATTCCCAGCACCCACATGGCAGCTCACAACTGTCTGTAATTCCCAGATCTGACTCCCTCACACAGACATACATTCAGGCAAAACATCAATCCAATAAAGTAAATAAATAAATCTTTTAAAAGAACTATTTTGATGAGATATTTATAAAAATTAAACATTCTACTTGTAATTTTTCATGCCTAATATTTAAGTGATTTTTCTAGCCAGGAGTGGTGGCACACACCTTTAATCCCAGTACTCAGGAGGCTGAGGCAGGTGGACTTCTGTGAGTTCGAGGCCAGCCTGGTCTACAAAGTGAGTTCTAGGACACCCAATACTGTTATACAGAAAAACCCTGTCTTGAAAAACCAAAAAAATAGATAAATAAAGGCTTTCTAAAGACTGCCTTCCACCTCTGTGCTTCAAGCCTTTGTTCTTTACTGCTACATTCACAGTAGCTGAAGTATTATAAGGCATGTTCCTTTTTCCAATGTGACTTCAGGCCCTGCACCTTCTGGTCAGAACGGCAGGTGGTTGGCATAACATTTCTGGATAGCATTCCTGCACCCACGGGTACACTAAGCAATAACCTGGCTGGGCAGGAGGTGACAGCACACCACATAAATATATCCTTATAAGCTCAAACTTAATTTATCTCCAAGTTTAAAATGCTCAGTGCCCCCACAATGTCACACTTTGCAAGGGAGAGGGAGCTGGAAGTAGAGGAACAGCCAAGTGGAAAAGGGGTAGTGGTGTCAGCCAGATATGATTGAAATTATTTATTTTGCAAGATTAAAAAAAAAACATGTTGGAAAACTTGGGGTATCTGCCAGAGCCTTGAGAAGGATTTTCGCAGATGAGGGCCCCAAATCCTATGCTTCAGTGTCTTAAGCTAAATCTCACTTCCTTTCTGCTATGTATGTGTTGGTGGCTGTTTCTAAGTTGGTTCCAATAGAGGGTGACCCATCCATAATGCTGTCTTCTCTTCCCAAGGTCTTGACAACAGAATATCCAGTCACAATGTAGATTTGTACAGAGCAGCCTGGGCAAGGTCGTCAGCACCTCTCTCGAGTTCCCAGGATATTTTGGGTTTAAGAGCTCTATCTCCTTTCCTGTGAACTCTCAGTTTGTTTTCTTTTCTCTTTGTAGGGCATCAACTGTCCCTTTCTAATTGATTGATAGGTACATTTTATATATCGGTAGATTAGTCTTGTTATCTTGATAAGCCTTGCAAGTCTCCTTTTATCTCTTTTGCAGTTGAACTTGATGGGCTTTCAGGAAATGAGAGAAGATAAATTATGTGACTTGCAGCTGGGAGGGAGATCACTGGGAGTAATTACAAAGCAATGCTCTGCCTAGCAGTGGAGGCTTTGAGATTAGCTAGGGAGTTTATACATATTCACATAGGAACTCATAAGGTATGAGTGTGTGGGGGGGGGCGATTTCTGAGCGTTCTCAGTTCAAGGCATTTCAAAATGGATAGATGGTAAACCCAAAGGCTTTTCAGTAGAGGATTTAGTGTTATAGCAAGCAAAGTTTACTCTCAGCAGTCTGGAAGAATGTGTCAGGGTGACTCAGTGACCTTGGTTAATTCCTCTTAAGTTTTTCCAAAGAATTTTACCTAAAACAAAAAGAAAGAACAACTTGGAAGACTCATGAATAGTGTTTAAAAGCGGTACCAGCTTCTCTGTTATAAGTGTCATCATTTATCGCTAAGTGTCTAGCCCCTGCCTCCTTCAGGGGAGTGTGTGTGTGTGTGTGTGTGTGTGTGTGTGTGTGTGTGTGTGCATAATATTATATTACTTCTGGAGAGTTGATAGTAAAAAAAAAAAGATCTTCCCTACTTCAAGGCTGTAAATAAACTCTTCCACGTTTTCCAGTGTACTAGTATTTCATATTATTATAACAAACATTTCATATTTTATCTCTGAATCTTTGATTTGTGTGGTTGGAAAGCTTTTAAACAATGGTGGTTTATTTGAAGGTTTTAGGGCCTGAGGAAAATGGAATTATTTAAAGAGGAGCTCTTGTTTGTAGGCTTTACCTTTAAAATTACATGAACTTCTATCTAGAGCATAAGACACATACAGACAAAGACACCACCATCAAAGTCATGACCTTGTATGCAAACCTAAAAAGTTAATTTAAAACTTAATTTGCTTTTTTTCAATAAGCTAATATTTACTAGACAACTAGTGTGTGTTGAGCCACTGAATGTCTCTGTGTGGAAAAATACAAGCCTGGAAATGAAATGAGTTCCAAAAAAGATGAGTCCACTCTTAGAACCGGAAGTAAAATAAATAAATAAATAAATAAACACAGTGCTCAGTACATCCCAAAATAAAACCGCCAGCATCTCCCAGACGTCTTGATATTTACAGCCCTGCATAGAGATGTTCTGCCTTCACAGCTGAGGCAACACGCCTTTTGGGGAGGAACGCAGTCTTCTGGGCATTAGCAGCCTTCCTTTGTAGCATGGGTACTTATTTTCCAAGGAAAGATCAAATGCTCTTCTGGGCTGGAAACACCCACTAGGCCCCGGTATTCAAGGGCGTCTCTGCTCACATTCCAGACATGTCCAGACCAAACTTGGCCCAGAAAAATTACCCTGACTTCTAATGTAACCTGTCTGTTCCTCTAGAGTTAAGAGGGGTCCAAGTGGGGGCCATTAGGGGAAGATTAAAAGAGGAAAGGAAGAGGCTGAGCAAGTGTGGGTGTAAAGGATTCAATGAGACTACAGGCACTGGGCTTAATATCATGTTGTACTGGGGAGTTTTGCTAAAAGTAGACTTCAGGGACTCTCTGCCTATCAACGTGTGGGTAACTGACGTGGTGTATATGTTCATTTGTTTGGCCTCGGGACTGTTTTCGTTAACAGTGTATCAAAATACCATGGTGTACATCTGAGGCATAAACAAACAAAAAAATGTAAATTCCCAAAAAACATATTCACGATGATCATGTCATAGTGCTGCAAGACGTCAACTTGAATTAATACTCATTCAATACCCATCATTAACAAGAGTTCACCCTTTGCCAATGTGACTGTTCCTCCTTTGCTATTTAGCAGAGCTCTCTGGGCTGATTTAGGACCTAGAACTAGCTTGCTGTTGAAGGCAAATGATGTCTCTGAAGCAAGATCAGCAACCTAGGAACTAAAGCAACATGAGACCCGAAAGGTGCCTTTGAAGTCTCTAGGCTCAACCCTTTATTTTAAAGATAAGGTAGCAGCCCAGACCCAGAGTCCTGTGAACATAATGACATGTTACCCATGTTTATCTCCTTATCACACCCATAAATAAAAAGGCTTCCGAGAGCCCTCTTTCTTAATTTTGTTTAACTCACACAGTTACTATTTAGTTGTTTGTCTATTTTTTTTAATGTGTGTGTTTAAAAGCAGGAAGGGTTGGTTATCATTCCACGTCTGTGTACACGAAGACACTGCTGCTAACGGGCTAGCAAGAACCTCAGAGCAAGGGCTGGAGTCAGACAGAGCCCCCCAGGGTTTGCCACTCACTGGCTGTGCAGCAGTGCCCTGATCACCTAACTTCTCTGTGCTTCAGTAACTGTCATCTCATACAAGACTAAAATGTGTCATGTAGAGCTGGTGAGATGGGTCTGCTCATAAAGGGGCTTGCAGCCAAACCTGAAGAAGGCCTGAGTTCAATGACAGGCACCCATGTGGTGGAAATGGAGAACAGTCTCCCACAAGTTGTCCTGACCCCCACGGGTGTGCCATGGCACATGCTTGCCTATACTTATGTATGATCAAAGTATTTGATATATACATATATAAAGAATATATACATATAAAGCATATATATGTTTAAAGCATATATATATATGCTTTAAAGGTATATCATTCAGGGTAAAGCAGTTGGATTGATGAGACTTGGCTATATTTAGTCATCAGGAACTATTTGTATACTATAATTGTGATAATACTCTGTATATTTTTTTGTAGTATATAATACTTTTTCACATATTATACACATTTCCCAGGTTACCAAAGATACTTTTTTCTCTCTCTCTCTTTTTTTTTTGGCTTTTCGAGACAGGGTTTCTCTGAATATCTCTGGCTGTCCTGGACTCGCTTTGTAGACCAGGCTGGCCTCGAACTCACAAAGATCCGCCTGCCTCTGCCTCCCAAGTGCTGGGATTAAAGGCGTGCGCCACCACCGCCCGGCCAAAGATACTTTTTTAATGTCACGGTTGTCCCTGTAGAGAAGGAAAAGGTTTATTTCTTCTTCCCAAGTCCACAGTGGCAGGACACCTTCTCCCCTACAGGGCACTGGATGAGCTGAGTCAGCAGCTCCAACAAAGGAAAAGGAAACAAGTTAATTTCGGGGAACCATTTCAGAATAAACAGCTAGATTTACAAGGTGTATCTCTGAGAACACTTTGATGTCTACATTTAGAGTGTAAGGGTATGGGATAATTGATGGCTATACTGGCAGATCAAAGTATTTCAAGCACTGTAGGCTGGGCAATGAAACCCTTCTCACTTTTCCTGCACTCCATGTGCACTTTTTGTAAGCATAACAGTAATTTGTCCCTGCATAGGACCTTTCATCTGGGGAGGAGCTCAGGGCACTTTGAAGATATTAATAAGAAAAAGACCTGACCTGCTAATTAAAGCGGCTTAAACATAAAGAGTCTCCAGGTTGGCAGGAGAGGGTGGACAAGCGCAGTGGGGGGGAGTGAGGACAAAGTAAAATGACATCTACATATGAAAACCTGGGATTTGTCCCCAGCTGGTGGGAAGGTGGTGAACCAGAGATTTGCTGCTGTTGTTTCTTGCTGTTGGGTTTCGTACACTGATAAAGTGGCTTTCTCTGGACAATCACAACAGATGTCAGCAAGAATAATTCAACAGTCTGTGGCATTCTTGATGTGAGGAGCACACATTGACCCAGAAGCTCTTTGTAGAAAACAAAGAGGGGGTTATATTGGACATTTGTAATTAATTTTAACATCTGACAACGTTGTAGAGTAAACCCATAAAAGGAAGCTTAGAAGGACAAAGACTTTCCAGCTCTTTCTGAAAAAAAATATTTTTAATTTAATTTAAGCTGTCGTTGTGTTCTTGACACAGGGTCTCACCAAATAGCCCAGGCTAGCCTGGAACCTAAGGTTCTTCAGCCATAGCCTCCTGAGGGCTGGGGTAACACTAACTAATGTTCCTAATAGCTTTTCTTCCAGAGGATCCAAGTTCAATTCCCAGAACCCACAGAGTGTTACACAACTGTCTTTAACTCCAGTTCCAGGTAACTCAAACATACGTAGTGCACAGACATGTATGCGAGCAAAATAAAATATATGCACATAAAATAAATTAAAACTAAATTAATAAAATGTAATTTAAGTGAATTTAAAATTAAATTGTGAAACAACAATAAGAAACCAAAAGCAAACAAAATCAGGGGCTAGGGAGATGGCTCAGTGGGTAGAAATGCTCGCTCTGCAAGCCTGAGGGCCCAAGTTCAAAACCCCTCACCATGTTAAAAGCCAGTCAGGTAATATGAGCACTTGAAATCCCAGTGTTCCTACAGGAAAATGGGAGATGGACCAGGAGAGTCCCTGCAAGCTAGAAATCTCAAACAAGCTGAAAGGTGAGTGAAGACTGACCCAAGACTGTCTTCCGACCTCCAGTATGCACACGGTGACACTATCATACTTACACTCACCTACCTGAGTGTGTGTGCATGTACAAAACACACACACAGTTCAACACCACACACCTGTGGTGCAGGCCTGTAATTCTAGATACTTGGGAGACTGAGGGAGGAACTGCAGAGACCTGTGTAACTCAGTAAGACAGACTAAAAGTAAAATGAAAATCAAAAGGATGTAGCCCAGGGTAGAGTGTTTGCCACAGGGCCCCAGGTTTACTCTGTAGTACTGCCAATAAATAAGTAAATATAAACAAATAAATATTTTTTAAGAGAAAGAAAACTACTCATTGACTTGAAGTCCTCATTTGTTGAGCTTCCTTTAGTTAGGCAAGTGACCTAATATCCCATATTTCTCAACCTCGCTGTTTTCTCCAGGAACAAAGTCCCCCTTTTTCAAGAGTAAGCATTTGGCCAATTCAAGTGAACTCCCTGGGGCACCACCCTGGGGCACCTTTCCAGGGCCTGGCTTTCTAAACTTGGTATACTAATGGTCTGGGACAGATTCCCTGGCTAACTCTGGACCGTGTCAGAATCTCACTGGTACCTTTGCTAGACTTTTCTGGTTTCACGTGAGGAGGCGTCAACATTTTTCAGTTGCAAATCTGTTCTGAAAAGATTCAAGCAGGCAGCATCCCTGACCCCAGAACCCCTTCTGTTCTTTCTCTCTAGCTGTTGAGTTCTCAGTTATGTGAAGCCCCTGCCCTGCCTGGAGATGGTCAGAAGTAGCAGGCTACGTGGACCAGCTTCCTTAAAGATCTCCTAGCCAGCTAGCTACCTGGACTAACTTCTTCGAGGATCATCCTGTCCCTTGAATCAGCAGGGTGGGGGCAGGGTGTGGGATCTGCTCTCCACAGTTTGTGTAAGTTGGCTTGCTGCCAATGTGCTTCAGTGGGAAGAAAACAGAACTCTAAAATAGACAGGCAAGAAGAAAATTGTGGAAATAATGAGAACCTATCTTGTGGAGATCTGACCTGGGCTTTTTTACTGGGGGCCAGTTCAGGACTAGTTTTGGTTACACAAACTTGTCAGTTATTCGGGAGAGGGAAGAATATTCCCTCTGGTGGCAAAATTCTATGTCTGCACTGAATCCCTAAATGTCCTTTGTAGGCAAGTCACCTGCCTGCACTTGGAGTGCACCACACACAGACATGTAGAGAAATGAACTCAGTTTCCTTTGAATGACAGGGAGGGACAGTCCTGGAAGACCCACTCTTACATAAGGGCCTCTTTTGTTCTGAGTTCTTGTGTAGTGCATCGATGCAGATTCAAATTCTGAAATTTAAGGTACTGTTTCATTATGGGAAACGATCTTTATCATGACACAGTATCCAGAACCGTAGCTGGTTTCTGTGAGCCCTTTGTTTAGTGATGTTTTGCTTATGGCTGTCTTTATTATAGGGCCATTTTGTTTTTCAAAAGGATTAGAGATTTTTGTTTAATTTTTAAAAATCCATTTTATTTATTTAGTGTGTGTGTGTGTGTGCTCCTGTATGTATGCATGAAGGAGTGCATGCAAGCACATGTGAGGGTCTCTCCTTCTACCATGCAGGCCTAGGGGCTCAAATTCAGGTTGTGAGATTTGTCAGCAAGCACCGCTGTCCACCAAGCCACCTCGCCAGTCCTGATGCGAGCTATTGTGGTGCTCCTGGTGTGGTTGCTTTCTGCTTTGTGCTTTAACATTCAGAGTGCATCCTTAGCCAGGGGCTGCAGGCTTCCAGACAGCAGTGTTCTACGCAGTGCGCAAGCTGATCAGTTGCATGGAACATGATCAAAACAGATGCTCAGGCCATGCACTTAGAGCCCTGGATGGAATGTTCCCTGGAAGTCAGTGTTCCTGTGGGTGCCGACCACTTGCCTTCCTGAGGCTGCGCCTTTGGCTTTTCCTTTTGGGAATAATGCCAGAAAGGTCACTGTTTCAAGTTCGGAATATTCCTTTTAGTTTCTGCTTTGTGGGAACTCTGCTGAAAGCCTTTTCCCTTGACCATTTGTCCTCCTGAGGGAGAGACAGCTTTTGATGTTGGGAGAGCTTAATCAAGCCAGGGCCCCTGCTTGACACCTCGGATGACCGGCGCACTTGCACTTGTCATCAAAAAGTGGAGCATCCTTGGCCAGCTGGAGGCCTTGGGCCATTACCTTAAACATGCATTTGCTCTTTGCCCGGATGCTCAGTGGCCACCGTGTAGGGGGAACAGCCTTCCTGGCTTGTAGGAGCCTTCATAGATGCCACACTCAGATGTTTTGCTGTTAAATGTGAAAGGAGAACTTCAAGCCAAGCAGGTGATTTCTTCACAGCAGTGTGGGTGTAGGACTGGCCAAACCTGTCTTCTCCTTGTCCTTGGTTAACTCTTCTTCCTTTATCTCTGTCTGCCAAGTGCTATTCCTGGTGTTTCATAGGGAAATCTACAATACTCAAACATTAATTACACCTTAAGACAATAGTTCTCAACCTGTATGTCGGGACATCTTCAGGGGTCGCAAATAAGATATCCTGTAACATGTCAGATATTAACATTATGATTCATAACAGTAGCAAACTTACAGTTATGAAGTAACAATGAAAATAATCTTATTGTTGGGGGGGTCACTACAATGTGAGGAACTGTATTAAAAGGCTGCCACATTAGGAAGGTTGAGAACCACTCACTGCCTTACGGAATTAACCTCATTTGAAAAGAATTAACCATGGAAACCTTTTTCATGCGGGTTTTAAAATGATGCAGACATTAACTGAGACAGGCAGGCCTCCACAGCTCTACCATAATAACTCAGCCTTGGTGTGGGCATAGGCTATACAAGGTGAAAACTGTACACTACACGAGGCCGGAGTAAGAAGCTGCAGGGAAGAGCAGGTGTTCCCAGCACAATTACCAGTGAGTGGGTGTAGAGGGCCAGAGAACAAAGCAGGGTGGTGGGCTGGGACAACTGGGAGAGGCTTAACACAGGAAGTGGGGTGTGGAAAGGGCAGAGAGGAATCAGAATCAAAAACGAAATCCTGAGATGAGAAGAATAGCCCTTCCAAACTGAGGAAACAACTTCTTGTAGCCCCCAGAATGCATGTGCCAAAGCTGTTTGAACTGATTTCCTCAAAACTACATTTTGGGTTATTTGGTCTGCTTAAAGAAGGCATGAGCACGCACTCTTTGTTTCTGCATCGTTGCTTTTCACAGCTTGTAGGCACAGTGCACACAACCTTCCAGACAGGAGAGAAGCAGTCCTCCTACTCACCCCTCTGCCAACTCAGGCCTGGTGTTTCTAAAGCATTGCTCACCTGCCATGCTTACTATTTGGGGCGCAAAGAACTAGGGTATTGTCAAAGCTCAGTATACCTACTCCACCCTTCCCTCTACTGAGTCCAGGACTGGGTGGGTCAGTCTTAGAAATATGAATGGGGAAGCCATCCTTCATTCCTGTAAATAAATGCCGGTCCAGATAACCTGGAGCACCAGGCTATTGTTCTCAACAAACACATGAACTTATCCATATGAAATGACTGGAACTGACTACTGCCTCCTTGTCATGAAGGCTGGAGAGCTCAGCAGTTAAGAGCACTGGCTGCTCTTTCAGAGGACCCAGATTCTATTACTGGCACACGGCAGCTCGCAACCATCTCTAACTCTAGTTCTGGGGGATCCAGTACCCTCTTCTGACTTCTGTGAGCACCAGGCATAAACATGGTACACATACATACATGCAGACAAACTATTCACACACATGGTTAGGAAGCAGTGACACATACCTTTAATCTAAGCACTCAAGAGGTAGAGGCAGGCAGATGTCTGTGAGTTTGAGGCCAACCTGGTCTACAGAGTGAGATCCAGGATAGCCAGAGTTATACAGAGAAACCCTGTCTTGAAAAACCAATATATATATATATATATATTCATATACATAAAAATAAAATAAAAAATCTAGAAATCTCTCAACAAAAAAATAAAATAAAATAAAGAACTTATCAAGAGCAGGACTTCAGTGACCATATTAAAGATTGAATGTAGAAAATTACAAAATATCACAGTGCGTGTTTTACCAAAACAGACTTTTCCTTATAAGAACTCTGAGATTGGGGACATAAAACAAAAACAAAGCAAAAGCAAGAAGACATGACAGTGCGAAAGGGACTTTTTGAGGATTGGAGTTGAGGTGGGAGAGGGATAATAGAAGGTGAGATTATGTGAGCAGAATGTATTATATACAGGTATGAAACTGTTCAAGAATATTTTTAAAGAGAGAAGGTGGGGCAAGGTAGTGTACTGCTTTAATCCTAGCTCTCAAGAGGGAAAGGCAGATGGATGTCTGAGTTCAAGACCAGATAGAACTACATAGTGAGAATCTATCCAGAGGGAACAGGAGGATTCCCACTCTTAGAGCTGGGTATGGTGGTTCATGCTTGTAAGTCTCTTCCATTCAGACTTTGCTGAGAAGGGTCCTGGCCCTGTTAGACATTGCTTGAGTCACAGCACCCTACTGTTAACTTTGTCTGACATTTAAAGCTCTTTACACCGTCCGGTCTTGACCACCTACACGATCCATTCTTCGTCCAGTTTCTTCCTTCCCCTCTAACCCCTTTCTTTAAATGGCTTTCATCCACCCTGTGACTGATCTTGAATGTTCACCCTGGCTCCCACTTGACTGTTTCTGTATTAGCCCACAGGTCTTGCTTCCTTTGTCATGCTTAGGGAAGTATGACTGCATTGGTTCTGATCCTGTGCCCTAGAACATGAACTTCAGTCATATTCCTGAGTGACTATGACCGCTGCACTTGAAGACATAGATTGGTGACTCCTATCCTCATGCTTGAAAACATGAAGGGGAATTCCATGACACCATAGAGCATGGATTTACCAGACACAGTCCTTTGTGAACACACTGGCTTTCTTTCTGTGGTCACTGATCTTTTATCGCATCATCAGTTGAAATTCCTCCTCCGATTCCATTTGTTGCAGATGCTCTCTTACCTCTCCTTGACAATCACTACACTTTATAAAAAAAAAAAACTTGGCCCTTGGCTTTGCCCTTGGTGCTATCAGTTAGATCCCTATCATTGGAATTGAATATGAGGCTTGGTACTTGCTATTAGGTTAAAGGTTTCCTTAGAGAGGGCCCAGTTCTTTTAATCAATTTTCAAAAATAACAAACTGCTTTCAAAATCTTGGTTTGATGATCCTACCTTTCAATTAAGAATACTTATCTCTGAATGTCTGAAAGGTCCCAGACAATATTGGCATCTGCCAGTTTTACCAGACACCTGTCCTTCTCTGGAGCTGTGTGTCGTGTCTGGAAAAGAATGTGGACAGTCACAGTAGACCAACTGCTGTTGTGATCAAAGATGATCTGGCATTTAGATCAAGCATATCTAAAAAGAAGGTAGAGGAAGGGTCCTGTCCATTTACATGCCACACCAAAGCCATGGTGTTCTCTGAAAATTTAGTTAGTTCTGGTTCATGACTCAAGGCGCTTTGTGTGTAGCCAACCATTGGTCCCTCCTGCATTCCTCAGGGAGCTGACAAGTGGAAATAACCCAGTTTTCTAATGTGGACAATAGGGACTGAGGGCTCAAATAACCAATACATGCAGCATGTGTAACTCCAGGATGGTACCAAAATGCTCCTTTAAGTGGAAGTCACATGATGCTTCATGGTGGATAGTACCTATCCAGAGAACACCTCCTTACCCTTGGTTCGCGGAAGGGGGTTGACTTCAAGCCATGCTGTCCACATAAGTGTTAGTGTCCCGAGCCACCTCCTCCCTGAGCCAACTTTCTTTCAGATGATGGCCACAAACATGTGAACTCTTGTGCTAGAAGATTTCAGACCTTGGTCCTAACTGCTATGACCATGGGCTTTCAATTTCACCCCAATGTGACCCTGTTCCCTCATCTGTCAGGAGGAGACCAGTAAAATGCTTACCCAAGAGCAGATACTTCAGAAACCAACTGAGTTCATCCCTTAGAACCCAACACACATGGTTTGTTTTGTTCTCATTTACTTTTGAATTTACTTGTTTTGAGACAAGATCTTGCTCTGTAACCCAGGCTGGACAACTGGAACTCAGTATGTACTCCAGGCTGACCTTGGGTTTGGACAGTCCTCCTGCCTTAGCTAGCCATGTGTTGACATTATCACTGCAGGCTACCACCTCTGGCTTTCATTTGCTCTTTCTTATTTGTTGTGCTCTTTCTCCTCTTTGGAAGACTTCATGTTGGGACATGAAGCAAAGGACCAGGTATCAGCCATTGGCTGTAGGATAGAAAACTCCTTCCTATTTAAGGAACTTCAGGTACCAGAGATGCCTTTGAAGAGTTCAGGGAAGGCAGGAGATGAAAAGAGGAAACATTTTCATGTCCGTTGAACATCTGGAAGAAATCCACTTGCGTGTTTCAGTTTCTTGTTTAATTAATTAACTAATTTGTTCTTTGAGACAGGGTCTCACTTTTTGGCTCAGGCTGGCCTCCAGCTCATGGAAATCTTCTTGTCTCAGCCTTTTGGATGTTAGGAAGACAAGCATGAACCCTGAGGCCTGGATTTAAGTGTTCTGTGAGTCTGTCCAGTCACAGACAAGCACTCAAATCAAATCCACAGCCCTTTGATTAAATTTCCTACCTACCTCACAAAAACCCCTCTACTGCCTTTTAATATATGTATATGTAATTTATATATGCATATATAAATATAATTTATATATTACATAAACATTTTATAAATAAATATATAATATATATACTATAATATAGTAATATATATTCTCCATTTTTATCCTGTTCCTTTAAGCTAAACATTCCTATCTCATCCTTAATATTTATTTTATTTTCTCTAGATGAAGACCTCTCTTCTCCAGTCCTCAGGATCCATTTCAAGTGTCCCCTGAGGTGCTGGGACTTCTGACCTAATCCCCCTCATCCTTTGCCACTATGACGTTATTGTATGGACTCAAAGTGAGATGATAGAAGTTATAAAAATATAACTCTCATATATAAAAGTAACACTAATTTTAGTAATGATTACTTAGTAATCATGCCTAATAGCCTGTCAGCATAATAATATAGCATGTATCATTACATACATAAGATACTTTATTAGTCCTTATTTGGAAATAACCTATGTCTACAATCTCAGCACTCAGGAGGTCTGTGAAGAAAGTCAGGAGTCTAAGGCTAGCCAAAGACCTAAGATAATGATACTGGTCTTGCTGTCCCTAAACTCTTACTGCCCAGAGATATTCTTTTAAAACCATGGGGACAAAAAGCCATGCTACTTATATTTAGGTCCAATCACACTGGAATGACAGCCTACCCTGAAGAAGATTTTATTTCCTTGACTTAAAAAAAACCTCAAAACATAATAGAGGTTGTAGGGATGGTTCAGGTGGTAAGAAAGAACATTGGGTACACAAGCACAAGTCCCCAGCACCCACAGAAAGCTGGGTGTGATCTTGCACATTGACATTCCCAGCGCTGTGGGAGATCAAGACAGGAGGATTGCTGGAGCCTGCTGGCTAGCAGCCTAGCTCCAGGTGCAGTTGGAGGTTCTGTCTCCAGGCTACACTTGCTAAATCAGGACACCTGATATCCTCCTCTAGTCTCTGCATGTACACACACCCATGCACACACAAATGCATATGCACCATACACACGTAGCACACACACACACACACACACACACACACACACACACAAAGAAAAAAAGCATCTATGTAGCAGTTCTAAATGATATAAAAAGAATAGGCCTGGTACAATTTGAGATGGGTTTTATTCTTTTGGCCTTTGGTTCTCACCTCCTCACCCTTTTCTGTTTGTCCCACACCCACTAGGAGATACAACCGTGGGCTTTGTGCATGCTTAATATTTGTTCTACGTCTGAGCTGCACCTATCTTTCTTCTTCATAGCTTCTAGTTGAACCTCATTATTTAGATTTTTCCTCACCCCTAACCCTTTTCCTGTGCCTACTTCCAGCCATAGTGCCCTTTCTCAATGCCTTCACTGAGATTAGTCCTGTCGTTCCATCACATGACATGTGAGGGGTAGGGTGCTCAGTGCCTATGGGAAGATGTTTTCTTCTCTGTAAAACAGAATGGGAGGGGGATGTGTTTCTATGCCCTGGTTTCAGCATTTCCTGCCTTAGGGTGTCATTATATAACTGGAGTTGTGAAGTAAGCCATTTTGCATCTTGAGAGAGAAAGCTGGAGAGCCCTTGGGAGACTGGCTCAGCCCTGCTGTTGTGAGCTCTTGAGCCTACTTAGTTCAGCACCAGTTCAGATTTATTTGTGAAGTTGACAGGCATGTAACAATTTTATTCATCAACTCATCAACATTCTGTACTACATATGTTTAACATGTCTTTGTCTATTCATCCTAACCCTGCCAGCTAATAGATTTTTCTTTCCTCAAAGCTAGTCTCCTGTTAACCAACTAGTTTCTTTGGTAGTGTTAATCACACACCTTCAAATAGCATCGATAATAGCACTTTACATAGGCACAAACATGTTGGAAAGAATGTCCTTACTGGAGTCCTGCTGTTGTTATGTTTTGACAGTGAAACATTCTTTCTAGGGGCATTTGAACCCTTGGCCCTAAGGCTGTGGGAAGTGAGACCGCACTGTGGAAGTGAGCTACTAGGGGTAGGTCATGTGCACGTGTGTGTGCATGCGTGCGTGCGTGTGTGTGTGTGTGTGTGTGTGTGTGTGTGTGTGTGTGTGTGTGTACGTATGGAGGTCAGAGGACAACTTCAGGTGTTATTCCTCAGCCATTCTTTTTTTTTTAATGGCTTTTCTTTCTTTCTTCCTTTCTTTGTTTTTGTTTTGTTTGCTTTGAGATATCTCCCACTGACTGGAACTTCCCAAGTAGGTTGGCTCAGTAGTCCAACTGTCTCTACCTCCTCTAGTATTACCAGTGCCGACCACCTAGCTGCTGCTGTATTATTATTATTATTAATTATATGGGTTCTAGGGAGCAAACTTGGGTCTTACTGTTTACAAGGCACGGATGTTGCTTAATCACCTGTCTACCTAGCCCTAGGGGTAGGTTTTTGAATAGTGTAGCCTGACTCCCTGTTTCTGACCTGGAGCTCAGCTTCCTGTATGCTATAAGGTTGTTCATCTCTCCCATACACTCTTGCTGCTAAGGCCTGCTAGGCCATAAGCAGTTCTTCCCATGCCTTCATGAACCAAAATTCTCATGAACCAAAATAAGCCTGCCCCTTAAGTTGTTCCTGTCATGTAACACTGTTATGGTGGTTGGAATGTGAAATGTCCCTCACAAGCTCCTGTGTCTGAACACTTGGTCTCCATCTGGGTGTGCTGGTTTAGGAGGCAGTGGATTTTTAAATAACTCTGAGTGCTCAGCTCTAGATGGGCCATCTATACCAGCCTCCTACTATGCAAGGCTCAGCGAACTTCATAATCTTTCAAAGAATCAAACAAATTATTTTTTTAAAGAGTGAAATAAAGTAGGGCAGTAGGGCTGGACTTTTGAAAGGTACAACCCTGCTGGGCATGATGATACACACTTTAATCCCAGCACACAAAGGCAGTGGCAGACAGATCTCTGTGAGTTTGAGGCTAGCTTGGTCTGCATATGGAGTTCCAGGACAGCCAGGGCTGCTCAGTGAGACCATGTCACAAATACAACAGAAAGAAAGTTATAGCCCTCTCTGCAGTCTGATTTCCATTTTCTGATCTGACAAGATGTGAACAAGTTGAGCCGTAAGGGCTATACACAATGAGATGGACTCCTACAGAAATAAAGAAACCCACCCAAAGTCTGAGGCTAAAAATCACAATTAGAACTCTGGTATGTGGCTCTGCACGTCACACTTTAAAAATCTCCACTTGCATATTGATTCTTGGTCTCTCTGTGTGTTTATGTCCCAGCATGTATAGAAGTCAGAGGGCAGCTTGTAGGAGCCGGTTCTCTGCTTCCATGTGAGTCCCAGGGGTCAAACCCAGGTCATTATACCTGCTTAGAAGAGACTAAAAATAAGTTGGCCCAAGTTTTTCTCTTCCCCATGATTCTGGAATTGAGTGTCTCCTTCATGGCTATTTTGCCCCATGCCATTTTTTCCTCTTTTTACTTGAAGACCATTTTCTTTTTTATGAATACTTTTATTAATTCTTTAGGAATTTCATACAATGTATTTGGATCACATTTGCCCCAAACTCCTCCCTGAACTCCTCCTAAATGCATCTCTTTTATTTAAAAATTCAGCTGGGAGGTGTTGGTGCACACCTTTAATCCCAGCACTTGGGAGGCAGAGGCAGGCGGATCTTTGTGAATTCCAGACCAGAGCCTGGTCCACAAAGTGAGTCCAAGACAGCCAGGGCTAGACCTTGTCTCAAAAAAAATAAAATAAAAATAAAAATAAAAATTCATAGACTCCAATTTGTGCCGTCCACATTAGATGTGGAACTGTCCTCTGTCAACCTATCAGAGTCCACACTTTGAAGAAAACTGATTCTTCCTCTCCCAGAAGCTCTCAAGTGTGCTTAGGTCCTCAGCTAGGATGGGGGCTCACAAACCTTTCCCATTCTTACTAGGTTTTGACTGATTTGATCTTGGAGCATCACTTTCGTGCGGTGACTTTTCTTTCTACACACAGGAGTGCCCCGTGTTCCCGATGTCCTGGACACAGGAGCACCCCGTGTTTCCGATGTTCTGGACACAGGAGCGCCCCCTTGTTCCCGATGTTCTGGACACAGGAACGCCCCGTGTTTCCGATGTTTTAGACAAAGGAGCGCCCCCGTGTTTCCGATGTTCTGGACACAGGAGCACCCCCGTATTTCCGATGGTCTGAACACAGGAGCGCCCCGTGTTTCCGATATCCTGGACACAGGGGCGCCCCCTTCTTCCCGATATTCTCTACACGGGAGCGCTCCGTGTTTCTGATGTCCTGGACACAGGAGCGCACCATGT